>VDFB02358482.1:0-24562 GCA_007258455.2 Sequoia sempervirens | reverse complement strand
GTGGGATCACCCTGTAGAATGTTGTATGCTTGAATTGTTTTTGAAAAGGTTTTGTACATGCTTGAAGCCGATAGTTGTCTTTTTGGTGAATTAGGGTTGCATCTAATTAGGCTGACCTAATTGATGCTTGCAGATGACCCATATATATATATATTCTAACAGTTTTGTGATTGTTGGAAAATAAGAGAATGTGAAGAGAGTATGAAGATATACAATTATGCAAAAATGATGAAGTGCGCAAATTTAGTTTACTGAGCATCAAAGGAATTGAATCAACAATTGTTAGGTGTAACTTTATTAGTTCATATTCTGGCTATAAGCCATTTTGTTATTGTATCTTTTGTAGGAAATGAGCCTCCCATTTTGGACAGTGAGTCTTGGTAGTGAGCCACCCTTTGTAATATCTTATAATTGGTTATACTATACTGTGAGCTAATCCTCACTGTGGTTTTTCCCATTTTTGGTTTTCCACATAAAAATCCCGGTGTTCATGTGTTGTGTGCTTTTATGTTCTGTTAATGTTCTTGCTCATTTTTACTATTATATGCATTGGAGTAATTGGATGGTGTTTGTTCAATAAGTTTAAGAAGATACTGATTCACCCCCCTCTCAATATCTTGGGTATTCAACAAAAATAGTTATAAAAATATTTTTATATGTTGAGTAATGCATAACAAGTGTTTGAAAAATGTCAAGGATGCCTTGTAACTTGAATTTGGATTAAATTTAGTTTATTTCATATATGATTCATTTTTATGTACGAGAGATGATTTTAGGTGTCTACATTTTGCCCCCATTTGAGATGGTGTTGTGATTTAACAAAAGTAATGTATTTTGAAAAAAAAGAATAGTGCTTTGAAGATGGAAAGCAGAGTAGTATGCCTTTCTCAGTTGGAAGAAATGATGTTATTAATATAGTGGGTTTATGCCAACTTGAGAGGTTAGCTATGAAAAAAGTTATGTTAGTGAGCTCTCAAAAGAAGAAATGGGGAGAAAAATATAATAGGGGAGGAAAATTGAGGATAAATGGAAGAAAAAAGGATTAAAAAAATAAAAAATGATGAAAAGGAGTGGAAGGGGGTGGAAATTTTGACTAGGGTACAAAATTTATGGTCGTTGGTCAATAAATAGGAATGGGGTGGAAAATATTCCATTTTCACCCTCAACCATTAGAGTACATAGAGTAAAGAAATGAAAGGAGTTAAGGAAAATGGAGCATGTGCCACTAAATTATCATTGAGCACAGCGAGTGTGATATTACATGCAACCAATAGATATAGGTACATTGGTACATTTTAGAAACCTAGCCTTAGGGGTGCATTTAATACCATCAATGGGGTTATAAATTAGCTCAGTGCGCATGCTAAATTGTGGAAACTATAATTTCATATGTGCACGCAAAATAATTTGATGTGTGCTAGGTAGTTTAGTGTGTGTGAAGCATTATAATGTGTATGCTTGGAATAATGCATGCATGAGAAAGGGATGCATGTACTAATCCTAAGATGTATTTAGGATTAGTACATATTTAGGAAGTGACATATATGCTCGCATTGTGAGATGCATGTGCTCATCAGGGTGGTGTTTACATAATTTAGCACATGTAATTTTAGTGAAATGTATGTGTTTGACTAATTTGGGACATCCGACCATAAAGTGATGTATACAAATAAGAGTATATTATAGCTAACTTTGGAGGAATCTAATATGTTTTTCAATTGAATGTAGGATTAATTGTTAGCATTGACAATTAGGGAGAGATGATCACATGTATATTGTAGATCTTAGTGTAGTTTTTTGAAGAAGATTATGGTATTTTGGAGTGATGTAGATTATGGCATGTGACAAAATTCCCCAAACTAGTGCACATAAATTGATGCTGAAAAATTTGGTTGAGTGATGGTGTAGTGAGGAGTACATTTCACTCATTGATAAGTGAGATCATGATCACCATGAAGGATGCCTAGAAAATATTATGGATCTCAATTTGAATTCATAGAATATATTACCAAGTTTGGGACCTAGATGGGTCATTAGAGAGACTATTTAGGAGGAGTGATCTCCCATGTACAATGCTATTGTTTGTCCTAGATGCATGTGTTGGAAAATATTATAAGAAACATATTTTTAGTTGACAAGACTAAGATGTTCTTCCCTATTGGTTTGGTGAGTTACTATCTTGACAATTTACATGGGGTCCCTATGTCCTAGCCCAACTATACAAAAACATGTACATATAGACATATAGAGGTGGGTGGACCATTGGTTTAGTAACACAACTACATATCTAGGCTCAAAAGCACATATCCATGCTCAAATATATTAATGATAAAGGAGATTGATGAATGTGAGAGTTTTATGTATTCATATATGATGATAGATTGTAGTAAATATGTCTAAACACATAGCCTATTGGAGGCAAGTCACAGATAAGACCGATATTGTAGTTGGAGGTCATGGTTGGAGTGAATCCTTGATAGATTCTATTTGCAATATATGCATGTGTTGGTGTAAATAAGGTTTTTTACTTAGAACTAGTTTATTTAGTAGGTCCTATTCACATGTTAAGTTTACTTAGCGAGTTAGGAATATTCCTAGAAGTCTCAACTATCTTGTGATCTTATCTTATCCTCTATTTGTCACATGATATAGGATTAAGACACTTGTCATCATCCTATTTTGTCCTATCTCTTAACCTTGCATAAATAAGCAAGGCCTCATATGTATATTATATTGCACTACAAGTATTGTAGATTGCATATTGATCATATTTATCTAAATTCTAATATTTATTTTCATCCATTATTACAAATTTACGGTCTTTCTTTTCTCTCTTGTAGAAGGTTATTTTTGGTTTTGCAAGTGATCCTAGGAGCTTGAGTCCTTGAGTGAATTTTTATTGTAGAAGGTTATTTTTGGTTTTACAAATCTACTTCTTAGATATGAGGGTGATTCAAGCATTGAGCTTTTGTTTTGTTGTAAATCTTGGTGGATCTTGAAAATTTGAGTATGCTCTTCTCTTGCATCATATGATGATATGGAGAATAAAAAAATTGATAGAAATACTAGATTTGGCATTTCTTCTTTGTGTATTTATATTGTAGGTTTATTTTGGAGAATTTTGGGTCAATACAAACCCTGCAATTGAATCAAGAAGTCCCTAAAACCCACATTTTCATATATAATACTTAATATTTTTGTGACAATTTCTTTTTTAAATTTTTGTGTGCTATTCTCTTAAATTTAATAGCCAAACGACTTTCAAAAAAACTATCTTAAATTTGATGGCCAAATGATCATTAGACATTGTTTTAAATTTGATATCCAAATGACTGTCATTAGACACTATCTTAAATTTGACAACTAAACAATCATCAGCAAGTGCCTCTCCAATCTGCCCCTCTTCGTTGGCTATTTCAATTTGTCAGTCCAAATTAAAAAGGGCATATCTTAGCCGAGATACTTTTTATGATTTTTTTTCTTGATTTGGGGTATAATTTTGTGCTCTTCATAGTGGTGTAATTGGTATTTGATTGGGTGTCTAGTTTTTTCAAAAAAAAAGGTGTTGCTTAATAGTTCTCATTTTGGAAAGTTTCAAGGCTCCATTCTTGGTCCTTCAATAACATTTTTTGAATATGCATAGTTTTTCTCTTACTTTGTTCTAATTTGATTGGATTGATCTTATTTTGACTATAAAATATACTTTGATTTTGTGGCCAAATTTGACATCTGTAAGCACTAAGATCAAGTCTGGACTTTGTTATTGTTGGCAAGTGGCAATTGTAATCCCACTACATATAAAGTGTTAAATCATAATCTTGGGAGGATTCTTGATTAAGTGATTTGGGCGGTCTCTTGGTGAATTCTTTTGATCTGATTCCTAGTGCTATTCTTTTCCATGGATCATTCTAAGGTCACTTTGCTAAACACTATATAACTATTCATCTTAGAATTAACATGCATGAAGTGCAATAATGATTATAGGTCACTCTCTATATGTTGAGAATAAGGTACCTGAACCTAAAGATGATGATAAAAAGATAAAATGGATGATTGAACATACAAAATATCTTGGATATCTTCATAACCTAGTTTCTCAAGATCTATTATTTCAAATTGAATCATGTAATGATTCTCATGAAGCTTGAAACAAATTAAAAACATTGTATGGAACTATAGATGAAGTAAGATACTATCAAATTGATAATGACTTAACGAGTCTTGATCCAAAGAAATTTAATAACATCTACTATTGTATCACTAAGGTTAAAATGATCTAAGAGAGCAATATAAAGCATGTGGAATTTATAAAAATGACATTCAATTGGTCTATAATGTATTGAACAAACTTGGTCCTAATTATATAACTTTTGTTTCTAGATTTCATACTCAGGTTAATTATGGGGTCTGCATATACTACATCTTCATTTATATCTTTTTTGATATGTTAATACATGAGAAACATAAGCTTCTATCTATGGGTCTCAAAAAGTCATCACAATCTCAAGCATTATTGGTTAGTTAGGTGAAAGAGTCATAACAATTTGATAAAAAACACATGAAATCAAAGAACAATCCACATTCAGATCAAGCACAAAATAGTTCCTCTTCCAAAGAGAAATCATCTAAGAAGGATCAAATATTACTTGTGCATATTGCAAGAAGATTGGACATGAAAAAAAATCTTGTTATAATAAGAACATTGATGAATTGAAACATATTCATAAAAGGAATCACATTGATCTACCTTCTAGAATGTCTTAGTCAACGTATTCTTCTTCTTCAAAATAGTTTAATAAGGAAAAAGGCCATGTTTATTTTGTTACTACATTAGGCAAAAATAAAGGACAAGGTCTTTGTGCTTCTACAAGTCTTGGATCAAGGAGATGACTTATAGATTTAGGAACATCTCATCACATGTCATCTTCACAATCTATATTCCCTTCTTTTGAGCCTTGTGCTATGTTGCCTATTTTGATGGGAAACATTACATACATACATGTAATTGGGAAGGATATATTAACATTGGGAGGGCACTTTTAGTGATGTTTTGTATGTACCCCATTTTTCAAACAATCTCCTTTCCATCTATTAAATTAACCATGGTGGAGTAGGGAAGACTATGGAATTCACTCCTGATTCAATTATCATTAGAGACTTGGAGAGTAGAGATATTATTGCTACTGGGATGGTTGATCATGCATCTCATTTATACACCTTTACAATTTTTTTTCTAACGATGGCTTTGATCCTTTGACTATTGATCACACTAGTGTGGACCATGATTTTGAGGAGAATTTTGGCTACTTGAACTTTGGTGTTCTCACATGTGATCTAGTTATCGAGCCTTGCATTCCATCTCCTCCATATATTTTTTCATTTAATGATTCTTGTGTTGCTTCTGGTGATTCAATACAATATGATATACATTGTCTTCTAGATATGACTACTTGGGATGAGTACTTGAAATACATTGCAAGTTTGTTTGCAGATTCCCACATTTTACATTTGGGAGACACCATTGATTGCATATATATTGTCTTTTATGGATATTATTCTTCTTCTATTGTTGCAAGGGAACACTTTGACCCTCTTTTTCATTATCCACATGATCACTCATCATAGTTTGACATGGTGTGGACACTTTTGAGAAACATTTGGAGGAGGCATCTTTGTATTTGGAGGAGACACTTTATTCTTTAGATCCTATTCCCCATTCATCTCTTCTAGATTCTAGATCATCATCTTCATCAATATATCCTAGAACACTTAACTTGGTAGAGGTATATTTTAGCATCGACATGGATACACATGAGCAATTTTCAAAGATTTCATACATCTTGTGTTTTCTTACTACTTACTCCTTTCGAGAATGGGAAGAAATAATCCATACACCTTTGGTTTTGTTTCTTCCTAAGGGGAGGAATGTTGTTTGATAGTTGTGGACTATATTCTACATTATATTTTGATCATCTATCATTTGTACATATTCTAATTTGAGGGGGGTTTCGATGGTATCTCTTTTTCTCTCTTATGGGGGGAATTTTTCCTCACATTGTGTTTTTTCCATCTCATCTTCTAGAGGGAATATTTATTGTCTTGGGTACCTAACATGGTCTAGTAGTTGGGACCCATCATCATGTTTGTATCATTTGTATTTATTTACTTCTCCCTAAGTTGCACTTAAGGGGGGTGTTGGTGTGAATAAGGTGTTTTACCTAACTAGTTCACTTAGTAGGTCCTATTCATATGTTAAGAGTTTATTTAGTGAGTTAGGAATCTTTCTATAAGTCTTAGTTATCATGTGATATTATCTTATCTTATCCTCTAGTTGTCACAAGAAATAGGATTAAGACACTTGTCATCATCCTAGTTTGTCTTATGTATCAACCTTCTCTATATAAGCAAGGTTTCATATGCATATTATATTGCATTGTAGGTATTGCATATTGCACACTATCATATTTAATATAATATCATTTTGCTTCCATTATTTCAAATTTATGCTCTCTAACTCTCTTTTAGAAGGTTATTTTTGGTTTTTCAAGTGATCCTAGGAGCTTGATTCCTTGAGTGAATCTAATAGTGAAGATACCATACTATATCATTAACATGCATAATTGGTTGATTGAGTGGTATAGACTAGATAAGCTATAGTGGTAGTTTTTCCTATGATAGGGTATAATAATAGATGGGGAGCACACATTTGTACATGTTACTAGGTAAAGAACAAGTGGGGGATGTATGTGGACCATCATTGGTAAATATCGCTTAGTGACACTTGGTAAGGGTACTATGGGACATCCATGAGGATATAGCATATGCAAGCACCATTGTAGCTTATAAGGCTTAGTGGCAATTGAGGAGGCTAATTTGACTAACATTTCTATACCAAGTAGAGGTATATAATAATATTAGAGCTCTATGGGTATAGGTGTAAAGGCAATAAAGATAGGGTGGATTCCCAAAGTGCAAAGAAAATCACATGCATAATTTTAGAGGATAAGATTAGGCCCAAGTACAAGGACATGGATAGGCCTAGGCATAAGGCTAGGCATAGGGACATACATACCTTATGGATATTGATGATAAAGGTAAATCGGGGAAGGATCATGTGCCAATTGATACAAACGACCTTTAAATGAGGCTAGCCACAACCTTATTTGAGTGGGATTATTTCCATATTGATTGGTATTAGGCGAGGTGGGAGCATGGCTATGCTTAGGTAGAGACAAATAACTTGAAGGTAGAGAGGGATAACTTGAAGGTAGAGTGGGATAGGTTATAAGTAGAGAAATATGGCTTAGTAGCATGGAGAGATGGGTTGGTAGTGTTATCAATGAGGTATGCACCCTTCTTGAGCTATCAAATTAGCTACCTACTAAAGCATATGAAAATTTCTCAAAGTGTGGGATTTATTGAGTTGAAGTCAACCTCCAAAGGGCTAGTTCCCTTGGTACTTCACTTAACTAGATTAATCTACTACTGATTTACTAAGGAGAGAGATAGAAATGAACCCAATACTATGAGGGTGATCCACCAAATACTTATTGAGACTTAGATTTCTGATTTCTCACACAAATATTCAATAACTTAGCTATTTATACACAAGTCTAGTGCTTGGCCTATCTATGTATTAGTGTTTTATAGAGAGGTTTATGTTTTGACAATTTTAGAAAACATTGTGTTCTTCATAACTAACATCTATTTGCGTAGTAACACAGGCTATAACCTACATAAAATATGTTTTTTCTATTTGAAGATGTTGAAAGTGAGACATTCATTTAAGGATTTTCATACAAAAGTCATAGAAATCATATTAATCACTTCATACACACAATAGAATATAACTTTTAAAATCCAAAATTTTGAGCTTTATTGTTAAAAGGTGCTTTACAATTGTACATAGTCTAATTTTTTTTATGAAAAATGCTTAAAAATGATGTGTTACATTGATTTTCCAATCATGGAGTGACTATTTTTTGGGTTACAATACAATAAATGACCAAAGAAAACCTTTTCCAAGCTATAATACTTAGTCAAAAAATGCAAGAATTGACTTCTTTAACCATAGGTATAGCTTTTCTCTATCCTCACATGGGAGAGAATCTAGGAAATAAAATAAAGACTACTAATTGAACTCATGACGACTATTTTACTTCATCTTGGGCACTACAAAAGGTCGTATCCTTGCTCGACTGCTAGAAAATCTCCATAATCTACTCTCAAACTCTTTACATGCTTGTAGTTGTCCAATCCTATTCAAACTACCTCCTAGATACCCTCAACTATTGTCCAAGTCACTCAAAGTACCCTATATGCTTGCAAACTATCCATAATTGACCAAAAAAACTCTTCCATATGTTGCAACCTCCATCTCCAAGTTTTTAGGGCATTTGTTGAGATGGTTTGAAATAGTCAATAGTCTCCTAAGGGCGTAGAAGAGCTTCAAGGGTTTGATTTGACACATGTTATCATCACAAGATCCTCTCTATTCTTATATTTTTACCATATATTCATCTTGGTTTTATTTATTTTTCCATAAACCTTATTCTTAACCTAGTTTCTTAGCAACATTAGGATTTGGTAGCTTGGTGTAGGTCTTCTTTTCATTAACCTGTGCATACTTGATGTGAGTGTCATCTATGCTACATTCCATTCATAGCTATCCAAAATCTAGTCACTAATATTCTATCATAGTGTCTTCTTTCATGATTATCTTGTTGAGTGCCTTGTCATGCATTACCTCACATTGCCTTATAACTATTATAGATAATGGCTTTTACCCTTCCTTTACTTCATAACCTGCAAATGTTATTCTTAATATTAACATGGCGACCTCTATAGGTTTTAAGTTTCTTGAAACTTAAAGAAAGCTCATCAAATTTCCAAACAAGTTCCTTAGCTGTCAAATAAAGAGTTGTACCTTGATTTAGAGACCATCATTCACTATCATCATGGATTGTCCTTTCTTGTTATCCTCTACCTTATCTTTTTCATGGTATTGTACCCTGCACTATCATCCATTGTCACTACTTTATCTCAAGGAACTTACCCATTTAAAAGTATTGTTATGATTATTTGTAGATCATGTTAGAGAAGGCTTAAAGATGGTTAAATTCCTTGGGAGGGTGCTTAGGATTGTCATTGTATTATGTTCCTCTACAAGAATATCACCTCTTGTTCATTGTCTTGTTCTCACATATCCTTTTTTATTTGAACAAACTTGTAAAATATGACATTATCATGTTCTCCATCAATATTATTCCATGTATATTTAACCCAAAAATCCCTATCCTTTGATCTTTATTAATTTTGTACATATTGTCCTATTCAATACTTTGTAAATGTTAACTACAAAATATTGTGCCAAAGGACAATTTCTCACTTCAACTATCGATAACTCAACCGAGGACTATCATACTCACTGTCATTACCACCTATAGGTGTATAAGTTTCTATTTGATCTTTCTATGATAATACAGACCTGTAGATTGTTATCATAGATAATATCATGAAAGTTGACAACCATTGTGACCATATTTGTGGTTTATTCCACCCTTTTTGGAACCCTTGACATGCCTGTATCTCTTAGAGGTCTTATTCATGTTTTTTTCAATCTCTAGTATGTTGTCCTCTCACTATGAAGAAGGCCTATTATGTACCTTTCATTATTTTTTGAATCCCTTAGCAACATATTCACTAGAGATCATCTCCTTGTTTAATGTTCTTGGTCTTCTTTTATGGAGGTGACTAGCTATGAATTCTTATTCTTTACTTTAAGTTATCCTTATGACTGTAATATTAATAGACTATGGATGGTTCTTCACAAACAACAATCTTGATGGTTGTCATGAATGTGTGGGATACCATTATAGTTCCTTTTAGTGTCTATTCAAAATTCATATGTTTGTTATGTAGAGCTTAAAGGGACTTCACTATCCACTTATTATTCTTCACTTGTATACTGTGTTTGGTATTGTCATTATTATTCATGAACTATCCATTATCCTTCTTAACTAGCTCCTATTATCTGAGACTATCATTCAGTTCCTTTACCCATCAATTGTTATGCAAGGTTTTTGAAATACTATCATACATACCTTGTGGCATTTCTATCACTGCATTCTTTTTCCTCAAAATAATATTAATTACATAAAACTCTCACAAATTATCATCACTATGTTCTACAAGCCTATGAGATGTCATCATCATTCACTTAAGACTTGGTTGATTTTTTCTTTTGATAAATCCTCCCTTTTATGTGATGTCACTTTTCCTCTTAAAGTTGTTTAAGTATTAGCAATGGATTTTATAGATTAAATATTAGGTTTAAGATAATTTACAACATGTCATGTCTTAAAATGATGTGTAAACTACAATTTGTAACAATTAGACAAGGATTCTAAAGTAAATAATCAACATAGTTGAAAGGTTGAATTTTGTGTGTTCTTCTATGGTAGGGGGATAGAACGACAAAACTCCAACACTCTCATTCAAGAAAAAAACCTAGATATCTCAACCTCAAGTGTGTAAAGGAGAAATGGATCTTGCAATAAGGCTATTCTAGGGACTGATTGCAAACTAATGAGGGGTTCACCACCAAGCTAGGGCTTGGAAAAATGTATGAAATGCAAGATCTAATGATTGAACTCACTGATGCATAAAAATTCACAAAATGAACTATAAATGCAAATAAATTGTAATAACAAAATGGAAAAGTACAAAGGAGCACCTAGAAACTCGAGAGAGCTTGAATGGAGGTGTGAAATGCTGAATAGCCTAAAATTTTGGCACACTAGGACTCATTCACTAGCATGGGCATATTAGTCCTAGATTAGGGTTTCTGGTTTGAAATAAGTTTATGAAAAAGGGTATCCGAAACTATAAAAATATGAAAAATGACCTAAATTGGGACTCATACACCAAGACTGACATATGAGTCCAGTTATGGTTTTTTGGAACTTCAAAGTTTGAGTCTGGTCTTCAATATTTGCTTTGTCCTTCCCAATTGATTTCAGAATCTGAAACCTTGATTTTGGACCTGTAGATGGCCTTTTTGTGAAGATAGCAACCTTGCAAGTGAGAGGACAACTCCAACAAATTTCTCCAAGCCTGTAACATAAGATTCAATGATCCTTCATGCTCCAAGACACCTAGATTTGCAATCACACACGTAAAGAGAAGAAAAACTTGTTGATTGTTAGTGAATAGGGGCTTGTCTTGGTCAAACCCCTTTTAGGTAATTAAACCAAATGATGAAACAATGAAGCAAGGACATGAAACATGAAACATGAACAATAATACCTTGAATGATGCCTTCTAAATGATGTCTTGTAAATTTACAATTGAACATGAAATGGCCATGAAGGATGTAGATCTAGACCTTGAAATAAGTGTAGAACAATGCTTAATCTTGGATCTTCAATGCTACATCACAACACTAGCTCAACATCATGCTTGATTCTTGATAATCTTGACATGATGATGGATCTTGAATTGCTGCAAAAATTGATGAAGATATCTGCTCTTGAATGCCTTATAAATGATCTTGAATGCTCTCTTGATGATCTTGTAAAGTCTTAGAATGCTTAACTCTTGAGTGCTTGACTTGATATAATGTAGGCTTAATGAAATAATGATTTGAGACCTCATTTATATAGGAAATCCATCTAATATCCCGTTTATTGGATCCCACAGGCTGGCATTCATGAAATTTGAACTTGAAACTTTGATTTCTCACTTAAAACCTCAAAAAATAGGCCAAATGGGACTCATAGGCCATATGTGGTGTATGAGTCCCACCTAGATGGGACTCATATGCCCAAGGTGGCGTATGGGTCCCACAGGGCCTATTTGGATAGAGCAAGTGTTGGGGAGTAAAAACTTAAGTCTATTTGATGTCTATGTTAGGATTTTAGTTAAAATATGCCTTAGGATGCACAATATAGGGTCTTAGGGGCCTATTAATGATGATATAAATGTCATAAATGCAAGAGGGCCCAAAATCCAATGTGAAAGTGTAAATAAATACACTTTACAACACTAAATTAAGGCAAAATCAAGTCAATTTAGCTTAGAAGGGTCCAAAATCCCATGTGAATGTGTACAACACATTATGACACTAGATTAGGGCAACATTAGGTCAAAGGGCCATAAATTTAATGTGAAGGTGTAAATGAATACACTTTACAACATTAAATCAAGGCAAAGTTAGGTTCATTTAGCTTAAACGGGCCCTAAATTCAATGTGAATGTGTCCAATACATTACAACACTAGATTAAGGTGACCTTAAGTTCATTTCAACATTAATAATTCCCAAATTATGTGTGAAAATGTACATGCCGACATTTTTTGACACTACAATAGTAAATTGAATAACACATCATGTAATCCACTCAGGCTAACATCATAATCATAATATTCCAATATCTTTTAATATTAATATGCATCAATAACCCGATGACAAAAACATTTATAATATTTATAAGCAATAATAAATAAATCAATTAAACTTGCCAATAGTGTGCATGGTGTGATGGTTTAAAGGTGGCATTGTTGTTCGTGCCACCAAGGTTCAAACCCCATTGGGGTGGTATTGTTGAGTGGTTGTATTCCGGTTCATAGCTTCGTTCAAAAGCGTTTACCCCTTGAATAAAAATAAATAAATAAATCAATTAAACATTTAAAAAAATGAATGCAAATAGAATTGAATAACACATATCTATAATTCTTAGAGAGGTTGCTATTTGACACTCATAGGAATGGTTACAGGTCTAGGCTCTCCATGGCAAGGAAGCACCCTCAAAGGAACCGATTCTTACATAGAACTGAACCTACCTTCACAACATAAATAACACAACCCTGGCTAGGACACTCCCAGGTGTATGTTGTACCATGAGTTGGACACACGCCTATGTGCCCCTTCTCCAAATATCTCAATCCCAACCATTGACCCTAACCTTCACTCCTTTGTGCCCTTTGGATTTCTCTTTCCTTTTTCTCTTCTCTCCTTGAATGTTCTCCATCCTTTCCAAGTCTCACATAAATGATTATATAAGCCTTAAGGGGTGGTTTCCAAACCATCACACCCTTTCACAAAGGTTGCATTTAATAATTATTTGAATAAATAAATATTCTTCCACCTTTTTAAAAGAGTTTTATACATATTCTTTATTAATATCTTTTTTAACCAAAAGATCATAATATCATTTATTTTTCTATCTCCCTTTTAATTTTAAAGGGCTATTTCATAACTCTTCCAGTGGGGAAAAAGTCACATAACATTTCCCTCCTATAAATTAACTATTATCCTCAATAGCACAAGATGCATCTGCATCACAACTCAAAGAAACACATGATCAATAATTGAAGATACTAACATTGACTATTTGTATTTTTGTTTCATAATATTTCTATTTTATTCTTTACTTTATCTACATTATTGGCTTCTTTTAATTCATAGATCATCCTTTTTAAGTATTAATTTAAATTCACGAGTAATTTTAATAAAATCACTTTTCCAATCAAAATCATGATGAGAAATATATAGGTGTCTTATGAAAGATATCATGAATTTATAATAAAAAAGATAATTATAATTTGTGTTTAACCTCCTATCCTTCAACTTTACCATTTATTAAAGTATTACAATGCAATCACACAATAATTACTATGCATATCCAATACTATGTGGTCACTCATAATTTATAAAAGTATAACATACATTCCAAGATGATATTCATTTATTTCAGACTACATGAATATCCTCTTTTCATAATGTACAAATAGAATCTTGGTCCTATGCAATAAGGCAAGTGTACAAGGTTATTGAGTTGATCAAGTCCAATAACAATTTAAAATATGATACAAATAATCTCACAATGCATCTTAAATAGCAATAAATTAATAGTAAATTATTACCACCTAGAGAGTACTTCATAAAAAAATACTAGTTTTAATCTTCCTTTAAGAAACCAGGTTAATTATATCTCAATATACTTTAGGATGAAGATTTGTTCAATTATGTTTTTGGATGATTTTTTGGTTATAATAATGAGGATACCTCACATTGACAACCATGTTGTAAACCTAATAGTAAAGTGGAACACAATTTTTATTGGGGATCTCATCATAAAATTAAATACTAAGGGTACATATGGAGAGAAAATATATGTCATTTCATAAATATATCCCTAGGCTTGGATACCTATTGAAATATAATATAATTAAATTGTGTATGAAAAAGTAATTTATAATTTTAAATTTTTTTAGGATGTCTTTTCCCTCGTAAAGATTTAACATGCCCCCATGTCTGACAAAAAAACAAATCTATTTGATTTCATATCCTATGTTATACTATTCTCACCAACCCATTTCAAACATAATGACATTTTAAACAAGTTTAAGATGTGAATCCAAGGACTTGTAGGTTATGGACCCACAATATAACTTACGTTTAAGCAATCTAGATGTTGATTTTGAATAACATAACAAGCATAGTAAAATCAACTCAATGTATGATAGAGTATTAGACCTTCATAGTTTGTCATCCATATTATCATTATTCTTACACAAGAATCCTATCTCAGGATCTTCATTTTTCTTACTGCCAGATCTTATTGGTTTGTATTTCAAAGAACGCTTTGGTTCCATCTTTGGTCCCTTATAAAATCTACAAAAATATATATACCAACATGTCATTTTCCTTCTAGTATAGACAATCGACTCATCCTTCTTGGCAGCTAGAATTGCTTCACTAGAAAATTACAGGACTATATTCCATAACACTCAATTGTCTCAATTGGTTTACAAACTACTTTCAGTTCAATATCTGATATAAGGATTTGGTTGATGGCTGTATCATTAAATGTTGTTTTCTCCAAATTGTAACAGACCTTTTCCATATTTCTTATGATCTTTGTATATAATGTTGGTTGAAGAATCTATTACTTCCAGTTTGTTGTCAATATTTATTGGCACATATTGACTTTATTTTGTTGTCGATCAATCTCTCCAATGTACAAATAACTTGGGTCTATGTTTTTATTTGAAAAAGAGTAACATAGATCAACTATCTGATGTCAATTTTCATACCCATGATGACAAGAATCATAGAATAAATATTAAAATTCAGGATGTGATCACTGGACGAAAGATTACAATGTCTATATATACAATGCAACAGATTCCACCAAAGGTACTATGGTTGAAACCCCTTAGTGATTTCTACTCAGAACTACAATAATCTGTTATCATAATTATTTAAAATTTGGAAGTGTTCCATGGCCCTCTACCTAGCTTCCCCATTTGTCACGGATACCCACAACAGGCTTGTATTGTCTGTAATGAAAGTATCAAAACTAATTGAATTTTCTCTTCACCTTGCTTATGGACCAATCAGCTACTGTTGTGATTGCTTTTCACTACCTTATATATCAAGATGGAAAATTGCTTGTTGAATCAGAATTGTATATTTCAATCACAATTGTGAATGTATCATCATTGGAACGACTTTCTGAATTTAGATATTACTATATTAGTAATTAGGTTTGTATGATTATTTTGAGCAGTAATTAGCATTGATTAATACTGCAGAGATGGAAGACATTATTCTAATGCATGAAGAAGGAATTCAATAGGTAGTTGAAATGATTTTGTCATATTTTGTGTGCATTCGAAAACATGCTTTTGAAATACGTATACAACCTGTTGCTTGATCTCGTCTTTCTCCAAATCTATATAGCAGCACATGGCTAGAACTTTTATGCTTGACAATGATGGGTGGTAGCATAATTGGCTAAGAATTACTTCTACATCAACACCTTGTCCTGTGGCTATGCAACGTGGAAAAAATATTGATTGAGAAATAATATTTATAAATGGGTCTTTAGTCTGCTGTTGAAGTTGAATAGTTCTGAAGGATACCATCGCCGAAATCAAATCTTGTTGAATGCAAAAACCTGACATCATAAAAGATGAGGCGAGAATCACACTCCAAATGAAATCTAGATTTGAATATCTCAATAAGAATCACACAAGTCATAAAATGCGGCACAACACAGTTCAAAAATGGTGCGACTACTTCATTCTAAAATCGTATTGATTGAGAAATAATATTTATAAATGGGTCTTCATTCTGTTGTTGAAGTTGAATAGTTCTGAAGGATTCCATCACGGAAATCAAATCTTGTTGAATACAAAGACTTGAGGCGAGAAAAAAGTATTGATTGAGAAATAATATTTATAAATGGGTCTTCAATCTGTTGTTGAAGTTGAATAGTTCTGAAAGATTCCATCATGAAAATCAAATCTTGTTGAATACAAAGACTTGAGGCGAGAATCATGCTCCAAATGAAATCTAGATTTAAATATCTCAATAAGAATCACACAAGTCATAAAATGCGGCACAACACAGTTCAAACATGGTGCGACTACTTAGGGGCATTGCGTAAGCAGCTTGAAGTGAAATACACTAACAGGAAATGATTCAGATGAAGGCTTATGCAGTTACATCATGTTTGGCACTGTGGTCGACCATCTAATTTGGCATATTATATAATGCAATAACATGATGTTTAGCACTGAGGTCATGGTATAATATATGGTGCTTGGATTATATGAATCAAATTGAATGGTGGTCCAATTGAAAAAGGATGCGCTGGGCAATTTGGGTCATTGCATAATACTTGTGCAACTTGCCACTGAACTCCATGCCCAACATTAGGCAATTATACAATTCTAACTGTGTAGCAAATGTGTGATGGGCGGCCCCAAATATTCCTTGCACAAGGCATCATGGTATGTCGATTTACTTGATTCCTTGGAATGCCTGATCGATTAGTATCCAGTAGCACATGGATAATGGACATCCAACAATGGTGTTGGGAACCTGCATGGAGGTAGAATGATGCTTTACTCTTGCACAAGATATAAGGAGGATGCCGCCATCCTTATAACATGAATCATAAGGAAATGAAGCTAAGAAAACGTTTTCAGCATTGGTTCGAAGCACTGGTCTGGACCATTTGAATTATGCTCTTTCAGTGGGGGTACCGTATTTTATTTACTTCTGTGCAAAATTTTGGCTACTAGGAAATGTGGATGATTCATAGTCCATGGTTGTCTACAAGAAGATATCAATTACTACATGATATATATAATGGTTCATAGTCCTATGTACATAATAGAATTTGAATAGGGAGTGATCTCAAATAATTTATATATACATCCTAAAGAGGATATTTTAAAGAGAGTGAAGGTTTAAATTTAGAATTAAGTTTAAATGATTTTTATATATTTATATCTATATATATTAAGCAGTAATAGTTTATTATAATTAAAAAGGATTATAGATGTATAGATCAATAATTGATTCATATATATATATATATATATATATATATATATATATATATATATATATATATAGAATTTTATTAATAAGTTATGGATATGATATTTTAAGTTGAGTCTATGTATAAATAGGAATTTCTCAAATCAATGTTAATTCTTGAATATGAATATGAGTATAAATACATCAGGATGATTTAAGAATTTTGAATAATACCAATGAATAAAAACTAGTATATGGATGAAGGTTATAATTTAGGTCTTATAGAATCAAGTCTTATGACTTTAAATGTTAGGGTAAGAATATAATGCTAGACATTTACAAGGAGTATTTTTTTGATGAATAGGCAGTTATCTATATTAATAATAAATATAATAATAAATATTCACAAAAAAAAAGAAGGGTGGTAAGAAGGCACACCCTGAGAGTCACTTGGGTCTAGCCCAAAAAACTAGAGTCACTTGGGCCTAGCCTAGAAAACCATAAAAATTACAAATAACAATAAAAATAAAAAGGAAATTATGTGGCCAGTGTAGTGCCTGGAGGGTCCATGTCATCCATCTTATTGCCCCATACATCAACGGGGTGTGGAGTGACATCAGGAGGGCCCCAACCATCATCATCTTTTTTTTCTTGATATTTTTCTTCATCCTCGCATTTGGGTGAGATTGTCAAAGCCAAATGTGGGAAACATTTTGTAGATTCCGGCCAACCAGAGCCGCTACTAGGAGGAGGATCAGAGGGCCACCCAGAGGTGCCATCGTCGCTCCCCGCCACCCCTCCAAAGGGTCACCCCAGGTCAGCTTGCGGAGGAGGAGAACACAATTGTCGAGGAGGGTGGGAGCCACAATGAGGAGGAGCTTGAGTGGGGGTGAGCATAACCACTCTACTGCTGGCCCCATGAAGGCGACCGACTGTCAGAGGAGGTGGGCGAAGAGGGCACCCGAGCCATAGTGCATGGGGCATTGCCCCAATGGTCCAAAAGCACTTGGAGGTGAGAAACCTCAAGTGAAAATTTGTTTGCTTGAACTTGAATTTGCAAAAACACATTAGAAAAAATAATAGCTTTAAAGTACAAAGATACTTTTTTATCAATCTGGTTGTTAGCAAAAATATAAGCATTTCTATCTTTCCAAATACTGAAGAGAAAATTTCCACCCTGAAAGTGTGCCAAAGCTAGGTATACTTAGCGGGAAGCCTGGGAGAATCACCTACCAAAACCATGTTCCAAGAGAACGGCTCTGGCCTGAACGGAAAAAAGAAGTCATGAATCCAATTCTAGAATTGCTGAGCTTTGGTACAAAACCAGAAAAAGATGCTTAAAAGACTCAGCTTGCCCACATAATGGGCAACGAAGGTCGTGGACCCCTAAGTGAACAAGCCAAGACCCCACCAGTAAGCCTTGGAAAAGAATACACCAAGCAAAGTGGGCGAGTTTAGGCTCAACACTTGCAGACCAAGTGGCAGATTTTGAATTGTTTTCACCAAACAAACACAAAAGGTTGAAGATGCCACTGCTGGTTCAAACTATCAATCATAGGGAAGTGTGACGAAAGCCACAGATATCCAAGCCTAGGCTTGTAATTTTTGAAAGGGGTGTTTGGGTACCACTTCTAGTTCTTCCACCAAGGCTTGGTGCCATGAATACCCACCTTATGAAGCATTTCTATTAGATAGAATTCACCATACCATCATAAGTATCATGGTCCTGGTTTTGAAGTCTGTAATGAGCACAAAAATCTTCCCACAGCTAACACACACGTGGGCTTGTGAAACACATGTCGCAAGGCCTGGATACCTTTCTTGTGAAATCTTAAAGCCTTGAGCCAGGGTGATTCGACTAGTGACTGAGCATTGTTGGAAAAGAGGGACGACCACCACACATTTTGTTGATTGAGTGAGAGCCCATCACGAAAACCAGAGCCAACCCAACAGAGTGAGGGATTAATAGCTTCCCAAGCTCTCTAAATAATTTTTGCCTCAAAATTTCCCACAATTTGGATTGGTTCCCTCATAGCTAGAAGGGTTTGAAAGCCAATCCCCTTCCAAGCTGGTTTGTGTAGGAAAGCCAGACTAAATGTAATGCCTGAGGAGAATTTTCCAGGCTTCATCACCATTAAGGGCTCTGATTATCCATTTCACATATAGGGGAATCCCTTTCCTTTGAGTGGAGAGTAGGTTGAGCCCTCCAGAGTCTTTGGGTAGGCAACAAAATTCCCATGCTATGCGGTGAAACCCTTGATGAATCTCAGACGAGGCCCAAAGAAATTCGCATAACAACTTTTCAAGTTAAGTGTAAGCGACTTTCGAAGGATCCCAACAAGAAGAATAATACACATGCATGGCCTCTAAAAATTTAGAATAGATCTAGAATTTCCTAGCCAGAGAGAGAGGCTTGGTAATCCAGTAAGCTAGCTTTTGCTCAATCCGAGAAAGAACCAGGTATGTGCAGGATCATGCTGGGCCAAAAAGTGGCAATGAGGAAAAAATTACATCTTTCATCGACCCAAAAATGCAAAATGCCGAGTTGAATTTTTTGTGGCTTGGGTGTCAGTACACACCTCCAAAGCAATTACCAAACCTAGATTTCCAAATCGGATATCCGATTTGAAAAAAGTATATATAAACAAATTTCAGGCTGTCAAAATCATTTCACAGTCACAAACAACCCACGGGCGCACAAGGAGGAGGTTCTTCGCATAACGAATATCCAATTTCGCCAATATCCAATTTGAAAAGGCTAGATTTTAGATTTTTCATTGCTTTGATTGAATTTTGAATTAGATTTGTATAATTTCAATTAGTTTTTTATGGATTTTTTTTCAAAATAGGGTTTTTGATTGAATTTTTATGAAAAAATTGAGTTTAGAATGGATTTTGATTAAAAATGAATGTTTTTTATGGATTTTAATTTAAAAATAGTGTTGTATATGTATTTGTATTAAAAATTAGAGAATTTTATAGATTTTTTTAAAAACTAGGGTATTTTTATAATATTTTCATTTATATTGTCTAATTTTAATTAGATTAATTAGTTTTTAACTTCAATCAGGCATTATGGCTATTGAGAATGAGAATGCACAAATTCCACCAGTTGAGAATGAAAATTCACCAGTTGAGAATCAAAATGCATAAATGCCAAACGCTCCACCACCTCCGCAACCATCAATTGAAGACTTAATTGGTGAAAAATTGGAGCAATTGAGGGGCATTTGTGATGTTTATAAGAAAATCCCTCGATTATCCCATATGTCAACCACATTGACAGAAATAATTACAAATGTAGAAAGCCTCTCCACCCAACATAATGCCTTTCATTCGTGGCGAGAAACCATGAGGGAATATTATGCATGTGGATTGTCTTATGATGATGTGAAAAATCTCCAAATAACAAAAGCCCAAATAGCCTCTTTATTTATTAGTCCCCGCACTGGTTTGCCAGTTAATGTTAACAAACCAAAAATTTCTATAAAATGGTGCATGCATAGGGGCATAGTAGATAACTTTTGGGATCATTGGTGTATGGTTTTTGATAAACCACCCAACAATAATTTTGATGTACCTTTTTACTTTATTAAAAAATTACATGCTGAGTTTTTGTTAGGGCATCATATCAATTACTTTGACATTAAACCCTTCCAGGGCGTTGGTGGAGGTATGCCCCAGGATAGGCCAGGGGTAGTTAGAGTAGTCAGGATCCCACATGTTCCCCTTCCTCCCCTTCCTCCGCCACCTCCAGTACAAAATACAGATATTACAGAGGATGCAACATTATAGACTATCCAGGCCATTCACTCTTTGAGTGGTCTTTTGGTTTCCCATGCTTCTTTAGTAGCTTAGCCACATTTTGGTGATGTTGGTAATGGATCCAGTGCTGCTGCATCCTCCTCCTCAGGTCCACATATTTGTGTGCCACATATTTGCAATACGTGCCACCAGATATGCTTGGGTCCTATTGTACAGCCTATTGAGCATCCATTAGACACTTCTGATTATGACATCCAGGATGTGGAGATTATAGGAGATCACACATAGGGGAGTGGATCACACCCTACAAAGTCCTCTTTTGCTAGAGAGGTGAACATTGGAGTAGTTACACAGGTAACATTTAAGGTCTAAATTCATAACTTGCATTTTTTTTAAATGAATATTAATAAGAGATAGTATCAAGTACTAATATTTATTTATATGGTCTATTTAATAGTTAATGTCTAAGGAGGAGCTCACACGGGTGACTGATAGCACCCTTAGGGCCATTTCATTTGGCCTCGACACACACATAGTATGTATTTTCGCACTCACTCATTTACATTTTTTTACTGTATACTTGCTTGTCATTAATGGAATTATATATTAAATAATACATTTATCTTATTCTTTGCTTGTAGGAAACACATAGTGTGAGCGAGGAGCGGCGCTCTCCATACTATGAAGGCGCAATGTTAGATAAGGGAAAGGTAATTGAACTCAAATTTGATTGAATTAAGATTTATAAGATCTTTTATTGATTATGCATGCATCGACATAGATTGATAGTTTCATATGTACTTGTTATTTTTATGTACAGGCGGTTGTGAGCTATACATCATTGTTGACAAGTGTCACAACACCTGAAGGAGTAGGTATTCGAAAACCTGAAGGAGGAGGTGTTGAAACACCTCAAGGAGGAGGCGTCGAAACACCTAAAGGAGATAAAGAAAAAGATTAGCCTAAAGAGGTATGTGTTTATTTTATTTTGTGCTTGGTAAATATGTTCCTATTACTAACAATTGTATGCTAACTTGGATCAATTTTATGTTTTTGTTCACATATATAGATTGACGTTACAAAAGTTGGTTTGGTTGGTTCTTTGAGAGGGGTATATTCTAGGACTCTTGACCCTTCAAAGAGACGTATATTTCAGGTAATCAAGATTTCAATTTTAGAGTTCAATTATAATTCAATGTATATTGATTTTTATGTTAATTATTCAATTTTAAATTATATAGTATAACTAATCTCAATTGTGGTTTGACTTTTCTTGTGCAGCTACCTTTAGAGCCAATGAGTGCTTCAAAAAGGCTCCATTTTGATGATCCACCAGTAGTTTAGGATGAGATAGACATTTTGGCACATGTAAATTTTGAATAGATACCTCTGAGATTGGCATATGCCATACAAACTTATTTTGATATGCTGATGCCATTTTTGTATAATGGACATACACTTGATTATTGGATACAATTTGATATATAGAAGTTGGACAATCAAAAATTTAATTTCCTCTCATGTGCAGTAATGATGAACTCTTTGAAAATTCTTAATCAAGTGAGCAATGGTTAAATGTCAATGTACAATAGCATAAAAAGAATGGTTAAATATTATGTAGTTTATATGCATATTGTTGATTATATTGCATTGCACATCTTTCAAACTCAAAGCATTACTTCACATTGCATAAGTAACAACTAGATGCCGATAGATGAAAAAAATTCAATAATAATATAGTTTTTACAAAGTCAACCTAAGCAGTTATGCAATTACTTCACATTACATAACTAATAACTAGGAGCAACTATCAATTGCATTAGCTTGTCATGGAATTCTATGAGACCACATTTCTTTGAGGAAACTTGGCACAAAACTCACAAAAAATGCAAAGAAAGCACTTAAACAAACTTTAAAGGGGTCTCAGGCCTGCTGAACCCTTATTCCACACACTATGCAACCATTTACTTGCGGTGTAGGGGCCAAACAATGGAGAAAACATGTAAAAATAATATATATATATATATATATATATGTGCAACCTAGAAGCATGAATTAGGATTAGAATATCACATAACATCATATAAACAAAAAAACCACCATAAACTTGAATGTCATTTAAAACATGCATGATAAATATTCATCGTTGAAACTTGAATTGTGGTAGCTTGATATACAAATTCTATTGATGCCAGGGTTCAATTTGTATGATATTGAAAAAAGAAGCCAACTGAGTAGAGTTATCAGCATTCTTCAAAAATCATAAGAATTTTTTTAGTACACTAGCCATTTTGATGTCTTCTTGCAGTCTCAAACGTTATTTTGTATCATTATTACATTGGTCTTGAGAGTGGTAGCTTAATATAGGTCCACAATACAAAATCTAGTTTACCTGTGCAGTGTAACAGTGGCATAGGAAGATTTTTCTTTGAAAGAACCAATGGGTGATTGCATGTTTGAAGTGTATAAACACATACCTTTTTGTAATATCAAGGATACTTTTTGAATCTTCCATGCTTTGCTAATCTAAAAGGAAAGGTATTTTTCCTAATTTGTATTATGCCATGCTTTTGACATTGTCAAAAAGAGAAAAACTTCCCTAATGATGCAAAGGCATGGCCAAGCAGTTCTAACTCTCCACATGAGAGAAGAAAGATGTTGGAGAGTACATCAAGTCAGTGAGAACCGAAGTGTAATGTGTTTTAGTTTGTAGTACTCTTCTGTTTCTCTACAGATGTGTGATAAATTCTTAGTTCAATGATGCTGAACAATTTTTGAATAAATAAAGTTGTGTCACAGTCTGCTTTTAATCAAACAAGCAAAAATGAAAGCTCAGCCTCTTGGAATGAAAATTCTTGTTTGCAAAACAAATGAATAAGAATGAGGTAGTTAAGGTGTTTGAAGTTATTTTGAGGTCACTTTTAGGGTGCAAGGCTTAAAAATTCATTTTAAATGCACTCAAACAAACTTTAAAGGGGTCTCAGGCCTGCTGCCCCCTCATTCCACACTCTATGCAGCCATTTACTTGTTGTGTAGGGGTCGAACAATGGAGAAAACATGTAAAAATAATATATACATGCAACCTAGAAGCATGAATTAGGATTAGAATATCACATAACATCATATAAACAAAAAAACCACCATAAACTTGAATGCCATTTAAAACATGCATGATAAATATTCATCTTTGAAACTTGAATTATGGTAGCTTGATATACAAAGTCTATTGATGCCAGGGTTCAATTTGTATGATATTGAAAAAATAAGACAAGTGAGTAGAGTTATCAACATTCTTCAGAAATCATAATTTTTTTTTTAGTACACTAGCCATTTTGATGTCTTCTTGCAGTCTCAAACATTATTTTGTATCATTGTTACATTGGTCTTGAGAGTGGTAGCTTAATATAGGTCAACAATACAAAATCTGGTTTACCTATGCAGTGTAACAATGGCATAGGAAA
>VDFB02358481.1:0-52086 GCA_007258455.2 Sequoia sempervirens | reverse complement strand
CACTTTGTGGCATAGTAGTACATGTCTTTGAAGTAAATTAATGATTTTGAAAGTAACCGAAGGCATTGCTATTCTTGGATGTTTCTTTTTGAGATGGCCAAAATTTCCCTACATCAACATGACTTGAATTTATTTTACTGATTATGGATTGACTCGAGATTGAATTTATTCGAAAGACCCTAAAGGAATAACCTAGTGCCTCAAGGGCTCATCAAAAGATGCCCTTTCCTATGTAGCAATGCGTAGAGACAACGTAGTTCGACTAGACTTGGATTGACACGTTTTGATTTTTTTGGATTTTGACATGTTTTTTTTTTTTGGATTTTTGGAATGTTTTGGATTTTTTTGTCTTTTTGGGAATATTTGATTTTTTTGTCTTTTTGGGATAGTGACTTCCAATTACAAGTGTAGGATCCAATGAAGACGAAGGTCAAGGAATTTCCCCTAGTCAGGTATAAGACCAATTTATTAGGGGTGGAATGGGATAAGATATATTGTGGATGGATATGGAAGGTGAAGAGACACATAATGTTAATCATTCCAGGCTATGGGAAGGACAACAAAGTGTTATTATGGATGAAATGAAAAGGGTGAAGTATGAATTTATTATGGGTGAAAGGTTAAAAAACCAGATAGAATGATGGTAGACAACAAAGTGAAGATCAACTACACATGGTGCCTATTTGCCAAGTTTTCACCATGGTACTTATCCAAAGCGCCTTCGAAGTGGTTTTCACTATTGGATGAATTATTTCTCTTTACTCTTTTCTTGACTTTTTTTATTTTTTTGGTGTCACCAGGACACCTATTTGCTAGGTTTTCATCAGGGTGACGATTTTTTTGATTATTCATTTTTTTTGTATTTTTCAAGTTTTGACATGGCTATCTAAAGATAGGTGTAAGATTTGTGCAAGTGCGAGTTGTTGATAGGATCTGAAAATGGTTCTCCTTCAAGAGTTGAAAGTTGATACACTCCTGATCCATAGATTGTCATGACGATGTAAGGACCCAACCAATTTGGTTCAAATTTGGATGACCATGTCGGATGACGGGATCTAATCGAAATGAAGGGTGTGAATGATGGATGTAGAGGGTGACTGATGTGACGAACAAAAGGAGCTAAGGTATGATTCTTGATGTGCACACTACATGGGCCACCAAAATTCATTTGAAAAGGAGTTTGGGTGACCAACGAGTTATAGTACATGAAGGGGTTGTCGTCAAAGGTCCATCGGGAAACATCACCAATAGAGTGGAGTGACATGGTGGATGTGTGAATATGAATGGATTTGGTGGAGTGTATGACTTGAGCGAAAGTGATGAGGATGGAGACTTTGAATCAACAAGCTCTTCTTTTGACATGCTGCTTTGATAAATGCCCCCAGTGGTTTTTGATAAAGAGGCATTATAATTGGAGATCAACTTTTGCTTACTTTCATTCTTGACTTGTATTTGTATCTTTGATTTGTCCAATAGCTCTTGATTTTGACTAGAGGACTTGTCTTGATCGTTCTTTCTTGGCATTCTTTCTTTTGATTCTAGATCTCCTTGTAAAGAATCTTCATTATTTTCTTGAAGTATGACTTCTTGATCCATGTCTATGAGGTGGGTGGACGTGAGTGAGATGGACAAGTTAGATGAGATGGATGAAGTGATAGGAGTGCATGGTTCATGGAAGAGGTTGGTGATTCACTTAATAGATTCATCGAGACTATCCTTTTTGGTACTGTTAACATTAAAAGAAGCTTGGACATCCTTAAGGAGTTGGTAAGAGGATTCATTAGAAGCAATAGTAGAGGATGCATACCCTAACCCAGGATGGCCAAAATGGAAGGATTATGGTTCAAAAGATGGAGTGGACGGAAAAATATCATGAGGTGTAGAAGGATGCTCTTGAATAGGGCCATGGATGGATATGGTAAAGACAGGTGTATCATCAAGATCCCAAAAAATTTCAATCCAAGCATGGCCATTTGTTTGCATACCTTTTGAAGATGACTTAACATCGTTGTCGGAAGTCTGAACATCCTTAGAAGTATTAACATTTTTTCCTATGGGTGAACTGTCCATACGGTACTCTCCACATCCCATGTCATGGACCTGGACCTTGGTTTTTAATGGTGCGGTAAATGAAGTAGATGACTTAACCAAAGAAGATGGATCAATTTAATGTGTCAAGGTGGAGGATGAAGCTTCATGGTTGACAAGCACCTGGAGCTCAACAGTCCCTCTCAAATTACTGCAATACTGAAAGGGATTAGGATCACCAACTATTGTGATCTTAGTGTTGTTGTGAGGAAACTTCAAACATTATGGTATGTGGATGGTAAAACCTTCATAGCATGAGTCTAAGGTCGGCTAAGGAGAAGGTTGTAAGGGAGATCTGGGTCCAACACTTGGAATGTGGTATCCAATACAACGGCCCCAACTCTGATTGGCAATGTTACAACACCCTTGGAGGAGCGCTCTTCATCATCATATGCTTTTATGATAATGATTTTTTTCAAGTGTCCACACAAGCTTCAGAGAATCCCAATGCCTTAAACAATTTAAGAGTGTAAATGTTTAATCTTGTTCCACCGTCCACTAAGACTCGTTTGATTTTATGTATATGAAAAAAGACTTCTATATGTAAAGGGTTGTTGTGACTGGACTTTTGGGATGAGTAATCTTGTTCTTAAAAAGTGGCATGATGGGTATTTGCTAAGTAGCCCACCATTTCCTAGAAGCGATTGACATCAAGGTCAATTGGTACTAAAGTGTCTTGTAATGCCTTGTCTAGAACAACTTTGTGCTCGAGAGAGAGAGATGAAGCAACTCAAGGATGGATATTTGAGAAGGCATTTTCCCCAAGTGGTCCAAGAGATTATATTGGGACTTTGGTTTTTGTTTAGGGGGAGCACCTTGTACGGTCACCTTAGTTTATCGTGTGTTTACTGCACATTCTAGTTAGTTTTGATGGTGATGGTATCGATATGATCATCTGCAACTCGGATATGATTTATTGTAGTGTACTCATGTACAACACGGGTGTAATTAGCTTGTTTATCAATCTTTGTACCCAAACTAGAGGCCTTACTTTGTCCCATGTTCTTGCAAAGGATTTGTAAAAATGGTATGATCCTTATTGGAGGTCTATTGTTGACTATCGACTACTATGACACCCTTTTCGATTAGGTCTTGGATGATGTTCTTAAGTTGTCTACATAAGGAGGTTTTGTGTCCCTTGATATGATGATAATCGCAAAAGGAATTTTCATCCCATCATGAAGGTTTAAATTGACTTGGATAATAAGGTTTTTCCTCAGGAAGTTGTATGACTTTTGACTGCAAGATTTGTTTAAGGATTGATTCAATTGGTTCCCCTAAGGGAGTATACTTGCATCTTTTCAAAAAATTCCTTTGAGGTATTTTTTCTTGAGTGGTTTGAAGGGAATTCATTGTTTTTTCAGGGACACATGGTGGATTGTTTGATGTAGTAGGCCCTTTAAGTGTGATTGTAGGACTGGCATGTATAGCCTTTTGCATTGACAACTCCATCATTGGTGACATTTTTGTTGTAGGCCCAATATTTGCTCTTGTCATTTGAAGTGTTTTAGGAATTTTATGTCTTGTTGTATGTCTTAAGTTCCCTTCACAATAATGGCTTTCAAGTATAGTAAGTCTTTTCCCAAATTAGGTCAGCAAATTTTAAAAGTGTTAAATGTAGTTTATTAGCTGATATTTTAGGACTGTGGATCAAGATTTCTATGAACATGACACCTTTTTATTTAGGAATATCAACAAGACATCGACTAGCAAATGTCCTCCATCTTAGGAAGAATTTTATGAATGACTCACCTTCGTCTTGTTTTGCATGACATAGTGTGGCTATGGTGATGTAATTTTCAATGTTGTAAGCAAGTTGAGTGATAAATTTTTTGGCTAGTTCATTTCATGTTCTTATGTTGGAAGGTAGATGGGTGAACCATTCAAGTGCCTCTGTCCTGCCAAAACCCCAAGTAAACAGTCCCACAAACACACAAGAACCCACTAGTTTATACTTTTTGAGATTCTACTTATTAGAAATCATTTTAGAAAAATACGATTTAAGCTCTTAAAAGTTTCTTATTTAAAGTATTCCATTGAAGAGGGTTTGATCAAACTACCTTTTAGATCAAACCCTTGATAGAACTCCAAGGTTTAAACCATACCTATAACAGTAGTCTCTCTTTTACACCTATCAAAATGCTAAATGTTCAGCTTGATTTTACCTTTTGGGGGATCAAATGAATTACTTAAATTTTATTTTTGTAGTATGTAGTCCTTATTATAACTCCTCCCAAAAGTATAATTTTAAATAAATTTAATTCTTATTATTATATTTATTTTTATTTCTTGTGAATGTAGGTTTTTCATTGAAAATCAAAGCTCTTTGTTCTGCACATGGGAAAATAGAAGATTATCAATTTTTTTTTGAAAAATACAGATATTGAAGTTCTGATCCAAAAGAAATTGAATTTCATACATACAAAAAGCCGCTATATGTAAAATTCACCTATGTCCTAAATTGTAACTGGTTTGACTTCAAACTTGATTAAGGAAAAAATATTCAATAAAAACAATATGAAACCAATTGAAGCACTAGATATCATAGTTACAAATCTAAATTAAAAAATTATAATTTTATCCTTCATGGAAAAATTTTGTAAGCAATGGGTGGTTACCCTTAAAATGGTGTTTACTAAAAATACTAGTTTTGAAGGAGATGGAAAAAGAGGTGCAATTTGATCTAAAAATTTCCAAAAATATATATATTTAGAATCTAAAACAAAAACACAAATCACTAGTTTGCATCATTTTCAAATTTGCTTCTAGCTTTCACCAGGTGCCCTGGGAAGTGAAGATGGTTAGAAAAATATTTTAGTGTCTAGTTTGGCTAAAATTGTAAACCAAGATTGTGGGATCACCCATATGTTCGTTCATACGCAATTTCTATCAAAGTCATTTGGAACTCTCTTACATGTTCAATGGGATTTCCCTTTCCTCTATATTTGGGTAAACTTGGTATGACATATTTATGAGGAAATGGAAGCATGTATAAACTTCTTTCAAAGGGGTATGGACATAATTCTTGTGTTGAATATGTCTTCTTGGTTGATAGTTGCATGTTTTCCACTTGTTTTTGTAAGGCAAGCATTTGGTTGGCTAAGACATCAACTTGAGTAAGGGATGTGTCTACTGCATTTGCAACTGCATTGTGATAAGGGCCCTAGTTTGTGTTTTGCAATCCAATATGTTGGTTGGATGAGTTGGTATTGACTCTAGGTGTGTATGGTATGTTTTGATTTGGAATGTTATGAGTGTATGATGGGATTTGATTTTGGATATGTGGAGTTTCAGTTTGGATGTGGGGTTTGAGTTTGGAATTGAGGTATGTGTGAGGTGTTTTTATTGAATTGTGTTTGAAATGGGTTGGGAATATTTTGACCTTGCATGTTTTGGTTGCCATATTGGTGGAAATGCCCTTGTGTGTTGGTTTTTTGGGGAATGCTTGTATTAGGACCTTGTGATATGTTAAAGTTTAAAGTGTTTATTGGTGTCTTGGGTCCACAAATATGAACCTTTCACATTTTTTTCTATAAAATAGATTTGATGAAGATGCATCCATGGCATGGGATGATGATCCAAATGGATTAAATGTAGTGCCAAAGGGTTGTGTCATAGCTTGTGACATGGGTTGCATTCCAAATAGTGTTGTGTGGATTGTTGTAGAATCTTGCGTTGATCCTCCTAAAGGCATAGTAGCATTGAATTATGGGATAGAATTTTTAGGAGTAGATGTGTCATGTCCTTGGCTTTGTATAGTCTCTTTATTTAGTGATGGCATTGCTTGAAGTGTGTTGACATCAAAGCCACAGGGTAGTTTAGCTCCACTATGTAATAACCTGGCTAGAAATCTTTGAGGGTCTAAAGTTATTATCTCATCCACAAATCATGCTACCTCAGGGTCTTGAGTGGCTTCCTGTATTGCATCCTCAGTTATGTCTTTGGTCTTGTATTTTTCAAAACAATTGTGAAAGGATTATTGTGGCCTAGGTGCTTCATTGGAGGAGGATCCAAAGTTCATGTTGCTAGTATAGTTGTAGAGGTCATCATCTTCTTGAAATAGGTCCATTTACTTTCTCTTCCTTTGTAGTCTTGTTTTGACCATAAAAAGACTTGTAAGTGTGATGAGTGGAAAATGAGGTCTAAGGAATGACAATGCAAATGTGAGACTAAGACTAGGATATGCAACTAGACTATGTTTTTGGTATTTTCAAAATGGAAGGGATGTCAAATGATGATGTTGCTAAGACCAAGATTAAGATGTCAAGTGACAATAGTCAAGATTGAAAGGTGATGATGTCACTAAAATCAAAATCTATGGTATGAATAAGGCTAAAGGTATGCAAATGCAATGCCAATATGATGTTGAGATGAAGGGGTGTGGTATGAATTAATACGAAGACTAAGCACTTTTGGGTGAACCTAAGAAGAGGTTGTCAACCAAACTAAGATAGCCAAAATAACAAATCTGATTTCCAAGACCTTAAGAGGGACAAAGACTAAAATGATGACAAGTGACAAGGTGGCCTCAAACTAGACTTGTGAGTTTAAAGAACCAACCTAAAGGACAAAGGACTAGATTGATTTGAAAGAAAAGGTCAAGATAATCTAAATTTGTGACTATGGTCTGATCTAAAGTCTGATAAATTTCCACATCTAAGGTCTACAAAGGTGTATGTAATCTAATGAGACCTAAAGTTTGACCTATTATGTATGCAACCAATGCAATGGTAAGCTAATGGATAGAGTGGAATGACTAATCAGAGAATTGCAAGTTTGTGGTCTGATAACAAAAATACAGTTAGGAATTGATTAGAAATAGGACTATACCAGAGTTTCTCTAAAATTTCATCAACTAGAAAATACAGTAAAAGACCTGTCAAATTTGGTGTTTTAAGAAGCAATTGTGATGTTTTAGTTTTTAGAAATGCAATGTTCTGAGAAGCAATTGCAATTAGCAGTGACAAATGTGGTGAACAAACTGTTTTGTCCTAGTTTGAATGATTTTGATTGGTTTTTATTCTAATTTTTGTGAAATTATGATGGAAAACACAACAAACAATCTTAAAATAGTGTCTTGGATGGTTTGAATGTCAAATTTTGTGATCGTAATGTGTATGTTCAAAGGTTATTCACCTCAATTTCCACGGGTCTAACACAAATCAAAGATAATTCACACACATAAAACATTTTTTTATACTATGATCAATGGCCAATGGTACGACCCTTGATCCCATAACTTGGAATCTCTGTCGACTCAAGTGGATGGACACCACCTTTACGGGGTGTTTTCACTCTTGTCTTTGAGAGAGGACAGATAGGGGCCTTTTGGAATGGAAGGATAACCCAAATCACCCTCTCCTCAGAAAGCTACAAGTAAAAACAAGTAATTTATGCAACATTGGGGATTTCTGTCTCATCTCAAGGGAGCCATATGGTGAGTAATTTTTAGGGCACGATGCACATCCCTTGCACCGAGTGTGACGCCAATAAAAAATCAATCATAAAGGGTGAGCCTCTAACTAGTTTGTCTTTTAGTCACAACTTGGGGACTTACCTCCCAACAAGTGGAATGGTTGGGCGACAAGGCAGTTCAGACTTGGATTTTTCCTTATCCTTTTATATACCAGCCTGACCAAAAAATTGGTTGGATTCACCAAGGAGTTATCCATATGGATGTTTTTCACTTTGGTAGGCCCCCTCTAATGGGGTATAACAAAAGAAAGAAAAAACATAATGTTTTTGATCTCCAAGATCACTCAAGGTGCGAGGAGAGAGCATACACAATGTACTTGACTCACACCAGCAAGAGTTTAATTAACCTTAAACAAAACCAAATGTGTGGTGTGATAGTGAAAATTTCAAGAAGTGCTTTTGATTCCCAAGATCACGCAAGGTGCGAGGGAAGAGCATACACACCTTAAAACAAGAATAAAATCACAAGACAATTAAGACAATGGTTCTTTTTAAGCCTCAAATTGAAATGTGAGAGTTGCAAAGACACCCGATGCAAGTTGTTTGTTCTTTTTAAGCCAATGAGTGTGAAAATGTAAGTTATTTTTAACCCAATGAGTGAGAAAGTGCAAGTTGTTCTTTTTAAGCTCATGAATGTAAATGCAAGTTATGGTTAATTTTAAGCCCAACAAGTGTGAATAAACCAAAAGATATTGCAAAATCAAAACAAGATAAACAACAAGTTAGCAAGTCTAAGTGCAAATATCTCCTCCAAGCTAAGCTACATGTTGTAAACCAAATATTAGTAACAAAAAAACCCTAGTCTACCGAATTGAAATACATGAACTAAAAATTCCTAATTTAAAATGAGAATAAAGAGAAATAGGCAAATGTGTCGCAGAAAGCCACACATGTGGCTCAGAACAGATGTGGTGCAGTAGAGTGACTACAACATTTGGAATGTCAACTAAGGTGGATGGTCAAAATCGATTGCGGTGAAGCCTCTGGCAAGTGCATCACAAAAACCTCGAAGCTACAAAAACACCTAAATTTGACAAAATTTGACAAAACCTGAAACTGATATGATATGATTATGATGTCAAGAGGTTAAAATAAAACCAGAGAATTGAAAAATAATAGAAAACCCAAAAATAGACTTAATAAAAGTTAAATGTGAATGAAGGGTTGAGATTAAAAGCCAATAAGTTATGACAATCAATGGCCAATATTGAAAGTTGAAGTATGAAATAGGGTTAGGGCTAAATTAGGGCAAAAATAGGACTAGGTTAAGGATGGACGGTTGAGATTGAATTATAAAATAATTCAATCAAGGGTGGAAATCAAATGAGATGTGAAGAGATAAGGATGACATCGATAAAGAAAAAAACACAAAAGAAGAGGTTGTTGGAGGAAACTAAATAATTCTAAAATTATTTAATTTAGGAGGGAAAGTGAATAATTAAATAAGTTAAACAATTATTTAATTATAGAAGAAGAGGGAAAGTTGAATTTTCAATTAAATAATGATTTAATTCAAAAGTGGGAGAAAAGGACAAATTAGTAAACAATTAAATAAATAAGATTTATTTAATTTATGGAGGAAAAGACTAATGAATAATTAAATAATTAAAATAACTATTTAATTATAGGAGAAGATGATTATAATTTATTTAATTATAGAGGAAAGGGGACATTAGTGATGTAATTAAATAAATAAAATTTATTTATTTAATCAAAGAAGGAAATAAAAGGAAAGCCATTAATTAATTAATTAATTAAAATTATTTAATTAATATAAGAAGTATGATATTAGATAATAATTAAAATTGTTTAATTGTTAGGGAAGAAAGAGGATTGATGGAGAAAAATAGTGTTCACAGACCTAGGACAATTTTTAGTGTCTACACTATGCATAGGCTATCCCCTTCATTGGATTATCCTAACCCTAGGAATAACCTATTACCTCCATGCTTAACTAAGTCATATACTAAGTAATTCATAGTAACTTTAAGACTCAACTAGTTTAAACATTATCTATGATAGTTATATCCCCAATATAGTATTTATTCCCACTAAATCCACTCATTCCTTAATATGGAATATGTACAAACATTTCAAGCAATATATATCTTTTCACTAAGTATAACAAGCAATCTTTCCTTTCCACTTAAGAATATAGCAACCTTTTCCTATATAAGATATGCTCACTCTAGCTGTATGGTCCCATGGGAGGACTAGAGCTTCTATTTTCATGGATCAAGTGCTCCAATGGAGCAAAAAAAATTATGCTACAGGGATTAGCTTTGGAATCTCCTCTTTGAAAAATAAAAGCCCCCTACCTTTAGAATTTGCAAATTTAGCGAGGTGAAATTGAGGGTGGGGCTAAGTACCCCTAAACAGAATTTTTAGAAATTTTTTCTACTTAATGCAATCACTTTGAATTTTAAATTCCTAAAAAAAACTAAAAAATGAGAGAATCTTTATTTGTTTATTAATTTTTATCAATTTACTCCACTTCATCCCTTGAATTTTGGAGCTCAAACTTTTAAGCTGAATTGCAAAATTGAATTCATGGGACCACCATCTTTAAAATATTCCTAAAAAATCTCTGCAGCACCGCTGAAATTTTTTAGGAAGCCCCCTCCATGGGACCATACCTAAATAAAAAAATCAATAACACGCAATCATTGCAAACATAAAATAATAAAAGAGATGAAGTCAACATGCTTGCTTATGCAATGCTCCAAAAGATCGAACCGAATTCCTATTTCAGCCTTCTCTCAAATTAGTATGTAAATTCCCCAAACAATCCTTTGTACTTTCCTCCAAAATCTCCCTCTCAAATATCTCTCACAACTCTCAACCTCACTCAACTCAGAAATGTAGATTACAAATACTCAGAAAAACACAACTTGAAAGTAGAAAATATGCGTCCCTAATGAGGTTGAGAGCACTTCTATTTATACACTAAGATCAGTAACAAACGGATAGAAATAGGGCATTATGATTGACACTTCTCAGCTTAAGAGATTCAACTCAACAATGAAAAGAAAAGGTGGCAACTAAGTTCGTTGCATAGTAAACACATAAGCAACAAAGATGAATGAGTTGATGCCACTATAGACAACAAGAATGATGATCAGTAATGCAAGGTATTTTCCTCCTTATGGTCTAATTACTTGGTGTAGTTGTGTGCTTGACCATTTCTACATATTCAAAGTGCTTCTTCTTAAACAGGAAATTCATATTGAAAGGTAGATTTCTAATCGATCATGCCTTTATCGGTTGGTGTCGCATGATATCATTCATGGCATTTTTCATGGTCATTGTTGGTTTATTTAGCTTGGTCGACACTTTTTTTGCACATGAATATTTACTATTGTTTGCTTTGACAAGGTCTTTGCAACCAAGATTACACATAAGGAAGTAATAGTAACTTAAGTGCTTATTGATATAACGTTGTCCATATTATATTACAACACTTCAAGCATCAATTGATAATATATATACACGTTGTTTATTGTGCTATACCCTTATTTACCATGCTATGCGCATTACATAGCATAAACTATACTTTAAATTCTATGCACTAGTTAAGTAATCCAACGTTATCATTATTAAACATGCATAATGATTATATACATGTATTATATATGTATATAATATATATATATGTATATACTTTTATATCTATATATATATATATCTCGATTCACAAGTTTATATACACACAGTACACATTCACATATTAATGTAAGTGTGTGTATATACGTATTTATATTCATATGTATACATACATATATATGTATATATATATATACATACATACATATATATATTTATATATATATATATATACATATGTATATGCATGTATATATATATATACATGTATGTATGTATATGTCACCTTGTCTGTATGACGTTCCCACACATATGGGTAACCCGTACATGAGCATGTGTAGATATGTCTATCTATGTATTCTTATGCATGTATTTACTCATGTGCGTGAGTTTTTTGTTGAAACATACATATACACACATATATACATATTATGCATATATATTCCATCAATTAAAAACACACAAAGAGGAACTAACATAATCAAACAAACTCAATAATTCAAATCCTAAGCAAGAACATTCACAAATATAAATGCAAGCAAGACTAAGGATAACTTACTATTCCCCAACTATTTTCTCGACTTTACCAAACTAGAAGTGTGTGTGTGTGTGTGAAAGCTTGAAGTTTAGGTATTTTATCAAAGGTTACTAGACCAAATTCTTCTCCTTGAGTGATACTTCCTCTCTCTTTAGGAGGCTTGATACTTTTCCTACAACCAACTTTACACTTTGCAATAGTAGTTAGCTGAAAACTATACATTCACTTGCATCATAAATTTTCATAATCAAAATCATTTAATAACATAAAATTGAATCGACATTTATTCTTCATATTTCCAAAACACATAAAGCATAAATACACTCATTCCAAGAATTTTCACCCAACTAGGTAAAATTAAATAAGTAGTAACACAACGAGGTGTAATATAAAGGAAGATTGAAGAAAAATTGTCAATTGTTGCATTTGTTGTCATCAACTTTGTCAAACCATGAAACTCACCTATAGAATTTACTGAAAACATTCTAACAAGTTTACAACCGAAAAACAAAAGCTCAAATCTAGCACCAGAGGACCCCAAAAGTTGAGAAAGACACCTTAACAAAGACTTAGTAGCCATTGGGTGACCTGGTCCTTGTAGGCACAACCAGACTAATTTTTTAGGTAGGTACACATTAATCCGCACTTTCCAAATCCACTTGTAAATTGTTGTTTTAGTTTGTTTACTTTCAGGAAATTACATTTATCATATTAGGTCATATAGTTTAATTAGGGCAATCATTTCCAATTTATTCCTAAGACTCAAAAAGATGCAGATCTAGGCCTGATTGACTCACCTTGGAGTTTGAAAGTCAATCTATGCACCTTGTTGATTTGCATCCTAGTGAAATCTTAGAAATAATGGAACATTAACCCTGGGTTTTGGGAATTAAACTTAGTGTATCCACATTTTAATATTTCACTATCATTAAAAGTAGTGATGAACTCACCTTCATCTCACTTAATTTGAGAAAATTGATGATACGGTGTTGTTGGATCTACTAGGATTTTGAATCTATCAAGAAAAGTGTTTTCCATTAACTCCTAAGATATGGTGGAATTTTGTCAAAAATTAATGTACCACTCATATACTTCATATCCGAGTTATAGGGGAACAATCTACAACATCTTCATGTTGTATCCTTGCCCTAAGTAAGTATTTTAAATACTTTCAAGTGATCTTTTGCATCCTTATGGAATTAATATTTCAGACACAATTTATCTAGATTTTTTTATAAATCATAATAATTAAGAAAGTGGATGGGAAATTCCACATTAAAGAAATCCATAGGGACAACTCTAGTGGTCTAACAAAAATATGATTTCATGATGCAGCATCGACTGAATTTTCTCTTTGTCTTTGGCTTATCCTATGGTTACTTAATTCACTAATTTGAATTTTGGATCATTAGATCTTGACCTAGTGGGTCATTTATTTTAGATTTGACCATCTTAGGAATAATAAACTTGGCTAAAGACTATCTTTCCACAACCTCAAAAAGAATAGAATCATCTGGTATTTCTATTACCTATTCAATGTGAATAGTAGATGTACTATCTTTCTCCTTATATAATGCTCCTTCTTTAATCACCAGAGGTGCAACCTTTTCCTTAATTGGACCATGTTGCGATGCACCTGAAAGAATTTCCAATGGGGTTCAAGAGATGAGGATTAGAGTCTCTTTATCTCTATTTTTCTATTGAAATAGCTAGTGAAGGTAGAGGTATTGTAGCCTTTTGCTTCTTTTCTTGATATTCTCATATTACTCTATCTAACCTCTCGTTTTCTCAAATTATTTAATCAATAGTGACCTCTTTTACTTCACTCATGGCTAGTTGAGGCATTTTCCAAATATTTTCCATCATTAGTGATGTGTCGACTGAGGGTGGAGAGGCAAACATTACTTCTATAATTGGTTGTGTCATTTATCCTCTCATCAGTTTGCCCCTAATATAAACTTGTTGCATGTTGGATGGATTTGCATATGATAGAGCCTTTGATTGAGGTAAAATAGATGAAAATGAAGCCCTAGCAGATATTCTTTTTGGTTTCCCAAACAAATTTATTGTGATTGCTTTTACTTCTTTATTGGGATCCTTTGGTTGCATTTCCATAGAAACCCCCTGACTACATTCTCCAACACTTCCTCCTTCATCTATCTCAACCATTTTTTCTAACACTATCTTCATCTTCTTCCCCATGAAATCATCATAATCTAGTTCCTCTATGGTATTCTATTTTCTCTTGTTACCCTCCTTGGGGTAGGTGATAGCAACTCCTTTTGCCTTTAGCACCTAAATATATACTTGACTGACATTTATAATCGGTGTAGTAATTATACATAGAGAAGTCACTTTTGGTTCCATCCAGCCCGGGTCTTGGATAGATTGATCAAAAATTCATTTTATATCATGTATTGGGCTCTGAATATTCTCATCATCTTCCCTAATTTGTGGTGGAATGGTATGAGTTCCAAGAGTCCTCATCTGTTTCAATATCAACCTCTGGTACGAACTCTTTCTAACTTCATGGTCATCCTCACAATCATTCTAAAAGTCTTCCATGTGTGGTTCATGTATAATTTTCTTGTTGACATGGTTATGGATCCTTCCTTTGGGGTCATGCCTTAGCCTTTCCAACTCAAATGGTTATAAACCAAGGGCTAGTAACTCATCCTTTGCACCTTTAATATTCTTTAATGTATTACATTCATAATCTCCCATATAGATGGAGAATTTTATTTGTCGTCTCCTATGGGCATTGAAGAAAGCCTCATAAGATCCAATGATTTATCTTAAAAATTCCAACACGACCACTGTATTCCTTGGATACCTTGACATCATGTAGGGATTTCCTATGAACCCTTTAACCCTTATGTATGTGAACTTAGGAAATTGGATATACTAACTCTTGCAATACCTTATTACACTCTGTACATCCACATAGATTCTCTTTGATTTATCTCCCTTGCATGTTCTCACCAACTTCATCGAGAACACATAATTTACTCTCTTATAATGATTCAAATAAAAAAAAATTTGTTATTTGAGGGAAGTGTTGATATACCAACACTTGCCTATGAATATTTCCTAACACCTACCTTTTTCAATCCTTGAAGGTTTTCCCTAACTACACATGAATATATGACATAAGAGGACATGTATAAAATCCTTAACTTTATAAATGTTACCATTTTCTCATGAATGAAGTCACTAATGGATTGTGATCAATGAATAAGAGTTGTCCCATTCTTCACATGTTTGATAATGGAATGCATCCACGGTTCAAATTTCTCTATATTTTATGATCTAACCACTCTTTAAAAATGTGATCATATCACTTATGTCTTGCTAGAAATCATCCCTATAAAGAGTCTTAGGCAAATATTGGAAACTAATTTTTTCTTCTTATCTTCTACTAACCACACCATGTGCATATTTCTTCTATTTTGTTCCTCTACATTTGTATATTCCTTTGTAGACTCTACAACATTCATAGGTCTCATCATATGGAATATAGGGATTATCAAGGTACAAGTAATACCTTTTAGTGTCAAATTTGTGTATACTCTTCTCTCTTTCAAATTCACTCTCTTTTTCTTGTCATAGAAGTGAATGCATTTGAGCACCAATTCAAGGGCGTTCATAGCTATTGAAAAACCTACTACCAAATGCAACCCATTGTCCATGATATGCCTTGCATAGTTACTTGCATTCAGAGAAATGAATCTAGTCATGAATGCATTTGTGACAAAATGAACCGGATGTGTGTCAATTACTATGCCATAGGCGGGCCACACTTGGGAATATGAGAGTGGCTGAGGAATTCCTCCTTGACTTCTATTGCTCACTTACTCATGGATTGTGTGAAACGAATGTGTAATCACTACCATACTAATTAGGGTTAGCATTAATATTTTTTTATCCAAAGATTAGAACATCAAGTTAGTTTTAAAAGTAGTGTAGTTCAATTTCATACTAATTCATAAAGAAAAAACTCCAAATTAGGGTGTACCCGAGTTTTAATTTCATAAAATCACAATTTCAAAATTAGGGCTTGACTTAACTATACTTGGTTTTAATGAGATAATTCTCCCTGAACTGGGAAGATGTAAGTTGGGTGCTTTTTCTTTTCTCTAATCCTTTGACTGCACTTTGTTTTTCCTTTACCTTTCCAACTCTCCAACTTACTCGTTAGTTTATTCTATTGTAGGGTGTTCATTAAAATGATCTGTTGTTCTTTTAATTCACTTTTGTGATTGAAAAATGATGATAAAAATACTTATAACTTTGTAAAAGCAAATAAAAACTAAATTACATTCAATGTAGAGAAAAGGTAGGTGGGAATTAATGGTGTAAATTTAAACTTGTCCATTTGCTTTATTCATTTGAAATATATTTTTAGTTGGGTTATTTTTCTCTGTAATTCCCCTTATATCGTAAAACTAGTATTTTATGCCTTAAGTTCATTTTATTGTAGTCAATTTACGCTTGTAATTATTTTTATTCCTTAAGGAAGTATTATAGGGAATCTGTGGGAAACACATTTGCTACTAGATTTCAAGGATTGCAACTGGATGTGGAAATTATAGACGTGGGACATTAGGTTTGGTGGGAATGAAATTATCTATGAAATTAGTGTTGGAAAAATGTGTCTCAACCTTGCAATTACATAAGGTTTACTGTTGATAGGTAAGTGTCAGGGGGGGGGATCCCCCTCATGAGGGGTTGGGGGATCATCCTCTTGACGAGGGCTCGAGGGTAGTGTCCCCAAAGGCCAAATTTTATGTATATTTTATTATTGTAAATATGGATCATTCATCATTAGGTCTTAGATCTGATGGTAGATATTTTGTTGGATTGTCTTACCCTAGAAGGAAACCCTATTTTATGATGGAATTGTATTACGGTTGTGTAATATGATGTATTTTGAGAGTCTAATAGTGGTTGTGTTGCCTCTAGATCTCTGGTTGGTGATACTCCTGTGAGAAGCTTGCTCTACAAGTATATTGTAATCTTTATGATTTTAGAATAATATATTGGGTAAGTTTTGGAGTGTGGGGTTTTTCTCTCGAAAGGGTTTTCCCTGCGTAAATCACTGTGTTGTGGTATGCATGATATTTATGTTTAAGTTTTTGTAATTTTTATAAAGGTCTGTAAAGTTTTGCATTATCCTCCTCTCAAGATTTGTGTAGGAAGTTGTTTTGCTACCTTAGCTTCCTTGTTATTAGTCATATTTTGGTTTGGGATGAGTGCAACTACAACCATATAATACATTGATTTTAATTGAAATCATTACCTCGTCAATATTGTATTTGTTGATGATAAATATACTTTGTGGGCAGAATAGTTGCAAGTACAACTAGATATTTTAAGTGTTTAACTATATCCAGTTCAATTGTAATGAAAAACTTGGATTCACAAAAATGTCAAACTTCATGTGGAAATTTTGGGGAGTTGATCTTCACCTAAACTTGCATGTCATGTTCAGTAAAGTGTCAAACTTTCATTAAGATAAAACACAATTTAATTAAAATGCCAGGTCCATGCAAAGGAAGAGTTTTATCATAAGAGATATATAACAAGATTCCTTAATATTTTGCAGGAATAATGGTACCAAAATTTTGTGAGTAAACTTATCTGATGTGGAACATCCTCTCAAATATGTTAGGTTTAATAAGATCTAATATTTTCTTAAAATATAATTTTATTTTGACTAATTTCAAGTTGCTCCAAAAGGAAACCGATGTTATTTTAGGTGTTTTCAATTTTTTGAGGAAATTAACATATTTAAGGACCTTGTAAATTTGGGATTAACAAGAAGGTATGAATTTTTATATTACCACCAAAGTAAAAGAAAAATAAAAAGAGGGGGTTCCTATTTTGCTTTGGTAAAATGGGGTATGTTGTGCAAAACTTCACAACATTAACAAGTCTCCACTATGCCAATGCTGATAAATTTCCCATCTTCTATAACCTTGTAACATGTATTCATGGGATGCATGAGAGATGCACAACGGTTCCATGACCATGAAAAATTACTAATATTTATTTGAAAATCCATCACATTTAGCCAAGGCAACATGATTTCTTTGATGATAATTCATTTTTTAAAACTAATCTCTTCCAAAGTAGTAAAGTTGGGTAGTTGACCCTAAAAAAATAAAAATCACTTACTTTGTGATTCCCTAATGTGTAACATTATTATATTAGTAATACAATTTGAAGTATCAAGAATAATTTAGGCATCAACAAGATGTGGGAGAATTAGGTCAAATGACCTAACTATATTTTGAGTGATACTCAAACAATTGATCATAGTTTAACAAGCATTGTGTGATCATTTCTAAAATCTTGGTTTAATAAAAGATTCATTTATCACCATTTAAACACAAATTTAATTCAAGGTCATATATATATATATATATTATATTAGTTCACTTCCAAAGGTAAGTGCAACCATTGCTACAATCTACAAGTAAGAGCTCAACTAGAAATAAATAAATTTAATGCATATGGCCAATACATACTTGATGGTAACCGAGATCAATGGGGCATAGCAAATAAATTGACCCCTTACGTGATAATTATATTTTTGATTAAAGAAAAGCACTCACTATAAGCACTAAGATATACTATTAACACCATGCCAATTGTTATAAACCAAGAAAACATAAGATGTCTGAATGATGAAGTTAGGAAATACACAAACATAACTAGGAAATACACAAACATAACTAGGTAGTGAGTGCACATGATTCTACTATCTATTTTCTACCTCTTTCCCTACATCATATTCAACCTTGTCCTCCCATATGCTACCCTTTCTCTAGTCTCAACATGTACCTATCAAATAAATAAAGCAACAATTAATAACATACATCATAAATAAATAAATAAAAAGTACAATTATGTATAATAATTCAAGATGACATAAATACAACAATTTAAAATTATAGGCATTAGATAAATATTTAAATAAATTATCAATTCATCAATTATAATGAGTATAATAAATGATCTAATTATTAACTAATTTGCATACTTAAAATATAATTGATCACATTTTTATGGGGTGCTCCATAAGGGTTGGACCCTTTTGCCACTCCTTATTATGTGGATCACATTTTTCTATATGAATCACATAGTGGCTATTACGACACAACATGGGTGGTCCAAAACTTAATATGCTTATGTGCAAACCCAACCAATGTCTTGTCAATAATATAGTTAGTTCTCAATAAACAATTACAAACATTTTTCTTGGGAAATGAATTATATGGTGACACTTGAGTTACTTAGAAGAATTTTTTTTTAAATCTTTTTTGAATAAGTTTAATTTTTATTTACATTCAGGAATTTTTAATACAAATATTTAACAAGTTCCATTTTTTTCATGTTGAAAGCCCTAGGAAGCTATCAAAGATAACCATACTGTAGACACCTAAAAATGTCTCAATGGATCACATTGGCTAACTAACATCATTTCGTCCTCAAACCCATCCTCTTTTCGCTTGTTTAATTAAATAAGCCTAATTATTTAATTAAATGCCTCATTTTCACCTATTAATCTAATTAACCTAATTGGGTTAATTCACCCCCTCTCACACTGACATTTCATCTTATTTAATTAAATAATGCAAATTATTTAATTTTAACCCTAAGTCCTCTTATTTAATTAAATAACCTAAACTATTTAATTAAATATCATATTTGCATCTCCTTTTCATTAAATAAATCAATAATTTAATGAATATCCTCACATTCCTCGTCTTACACATTCAAATTTAGTTTTAATTAACTAAAATGCCAATTTTCCTCTCATCCACTTGCATAGGGAATATTCCAAAGGAATATTCTCCTATTTTCCTAAAAAAAAGGTAATGATTACTCCAAACAAACTTTGAAACAACTTTTTAAAGTTGTTGCAAAGTGTTTGTTTGCATGATTGTGAGCCCTTGATCTTTTCTTGATCCATGTGATCCTTGATATGTGTTTCATCCTCCTTTCATTTGTGATCATTGATAGATCAAATCAATCTCATCCATTGCTTTTTCATTTGATCTCCATTAAATCAATTATTTAATGGATATCATATAATTCCCCCAATTTTCATAATTGAAACTTTGTTTTAATTATCAAATTACTAATTCTTCCACTTGCAAGGGAATATTCCTCCTTTGCACATTCCTCCAAAAGGGGAATATTCCCATGAAATATTCCTTCCCCTTTTGAACAATTAAACTTTGTTTTAATTTGCAAAATATCTATTTCCTCACCCATGAGAATATTCCAAAGAATATTCTTTCTCCTCACTCGTTTGAAAAAGGGAATATTCTTATAAAACTTCATGTGTAAGTTAACTCAAAACTTCTTGTGCAAGTTAACTTGTGACCTCTTGTATAGGTTAAAAGTGTGTTTGTTTGGATGAATGTAAGCCCTTGATTAAATATCGACTTGCATTTTCAACCCTTGATGAGAATCCATGATCCATGCCTCCATCTTCTTTCCTTTTTGACCATTGATTAGCTTTTTCAATCTTAGTCCTTCATTTTTCATTTGCTTTCCTATAAATAAATCACTATTTGGAGACAAATGGATCCATCTTTTAAGAGAAAACTTGTGTTGTTAAAATCATTTTCACTTGCACTCATATTTAGTACTTATTTAACATCCTTTTAGCTTTGTTTACTTGCATCATTAGCTTAAAGCATCCATTAATGGCTTCCATGATAACATAAGTGCATACATTTAACATATTTGGTAATTAGGATTTTAATCTTTTGAAGCTTGCATACATTTAGAGTAGATTTGCATACACCCATATCGATCATCTTAGCATATATCATGTTTTTGATAAGAGGATAAACAAGTTTTGAATGGACCCAAAACCATTTACAACGGGTTTCGAATGGACTCAAAACCATCAAGTTTTAAGGGGACCTAAAACCCACACCAAGAAGAACAAGCTGCCCAAAAGAAAGAATAAAAACCATCCAACAGTGAAATAGGGACCCATCAAGCCAATAACCAGCCAAAAGCCAATAGGCTGCCCAGAAAAGAACCAAGATTCTACATGAATTTTGACTTTATTGGTTTTGACAGGACCAATGACCCACTACAATCCATTGGTTTTGACGGGACCAACAACCCATAACCAGGTTTTGGCAGGGACCTTAAACCCAAGAGAGAAGCCTACAACAACCAGACCATAACAAGCCAACCACCCAAGTAGAATGATCTCACCATACTACTGGCAGAAACAACTAAGTCATAGGTCTGGAGAAGCAGAGCCCCAAAAGTAGACAAAACCTTGCCCAACAACAAACCCTCTCCCACTCTATAGGAGAGGTCATCACAAGAACATAAGGCTCCAATCATTTTCCATAAAAGCCAATTGCTCTCTCCACCTCTATAGGAGACAAAACCCAACTCAACCAACCCACCATATTCACAACACTCTTGCAAACCACCATTCCACCTCAATAGGAATGGGAACCCTCTCAATGGGAAAAGCAAGAAGAGACCTTCAACCTCATAACACACCTCAACCCAAGAGGGAGAGGACTCTGCCTTCAAAAGAGAGGTCTTCACCTCAAAAGAAGACCTAGTATTGAGAGATAAATAAGGTATTGCAGTGATAAGGAGAACCAAAGCAAGCAACAACATCATTAACAACTAGGTCTTCAAAACTATCTCTGAAAACCAACCAACCCTCAAAACCTTCAACACAAAATATAGTTGATCCAACACCAACTCCATACCCACATAATGGTCCATCCAAGGCATCAACCCCCAAACACCACCAAAGAACAACAAGGCACATGGGGGGAAAACCATGAACAAGGGTTTGAGAAAGACACCTTCTCTCATCATGATAAACTCCTGGTAACACCAACGTAGGTCCACACAAAACCCAATAGAGCACAAGGAAGAAAACATCCAAATTTGAGTGACAACCACTCCACCAAATGGGCCAGCATCCTGAAATAGTCTCCAAACTAGGAAAATAGGCTATGAAATCCACCAGCCATTTGGAAACCACAACTATGTTGGAATAACCCCCAAAGAAGAGCCACCAATTAGAGAAAGCGCATAAGCCAAGAACACCCCACAAAAAATGAGAAGTAAGGGCCAACAAATAAAGCCCCCAAGCCATCCTACTACACCGAACAAAACTAGAAAATAAGGCCCTTATTCAACCTAGAAACTCCAAGGAAGCCTAAGCAAACCCACACTCCTAGCCAAAAGGAAGCCACAACCAAGCCGACAAGCCATCAAATAATGAATGCACAAAAGCAATGAACACCCCAGAAGAAGTGAGAAGAAGAAAGGGCCAACAAATAAATCCCCCAAGCCATCCTACTACACCGAGCAGAACTAGAAATCGGCCCCTTCTTCAACCCAAAAATTAAAGGAATCCCAAGCAACCCCACATACCCTGCAAGGAGCAGCTAAGTGGAAGGGGCAACCACCCAACACTAGAACACCCAAAGGGAAACAAAATTTCCCTCCAAAAACCATCAAAAGCCACATCAACTTCAGTAGCAACAAAACCCCAACCTAGAGCATCAACAAAGTCCCCACCTGTAGCACCACAAAAGAGCACCAACAGGGGAGACACAGGGAAAGCATCCAACAGTGCAAAAGCTAAAGAACTAACTCCAGCCACCACAGGAAAAGAAGAGCAGTCTCCATAGCCAACCCAAATAGGAGACCAAGCATAGACAAAGTTCCCCTCACCTTCAGCACCAACAACCCCACCCGCAAGAACCAACCTCCTGTCTTCCACCCACGTAGACGTCAAAACCAACCCCTCCAGAAGCACAACCCAAGAAAGCAACAACCAACGATGTCCACCATCCGGGTTGGGATCATCATCGTCCACATTTGCTTCTCTAAAATTTTCAAAATAACACCTCACCACCGCTTCCCGCCTATCACCATCTGTTGCCTTAGCATATATCATGTTAATTTAGCATTTAAATCATGTTTTATCACACATCTCTCATCAGTTTCATCGATTCTCTTCAATAGAATCGATTGAAACAAGCTCATTATCCAAGGGATTGGGAAAGGGTAGCCATTCCACATCAATGCGACACCACTCCCCCAATAGGATAAGTTTCAATGTCTTAGATTAGAGGTTTTCCAAGCTTTCATGATTTAGAATGTTAGTTTTAATGGCTTCTTTGTCTTTGTTTACAATGAATGATCTTATTGGGATTGATGCTTAGTGGGTTAAATATGCCTCAAATTCGTATGGATCAGTTGTAGTTAACCTATACTATGACATTGGTCACACATACATTTCTATATATGTTAGATTTTTTTTTAGTAATATCCAAATAATTTTTCCAAGTGTATTAGGTACAACTTTTTATTCAAGTGTTACTATCCTTTATGGTTTAGATTACGTGTAATTGGAGTAATATATTGTGGAACTTTTAAAGACAAGAGCATGAATGATAGCTCAAGGTCAAGGAAAGGATCATATGTACATCTCAAGAATATGATAAGTAAAAATGCTTGAATAAAGTGTAAGGTCATCTTAATAGGTTCCACAAAAAACTTAAGGTTCTACATTCTATCTGAAATAGATACACTGTTATGTAGATGAGGCAATTAATGAAACTTCTTGAGTATATGAATGATGCTATGATGATTTAATTACAAGATGATATCTATCATAATTTTCTAATAAATAAAATTTTAAACTTATGTCCTATCATAATGATATTCTATTTACTAGCGAGTTCATGAGTTTGTTCTTTCAATATCTAGAGAATATTCTTTAACAATTAAAAATAGCTTTGAACTTTTCTATGATTGATAACCCTTTTCACACAAGTCTCCTCTTAAGGAGTTTTTGGTGAAAATCAATTGGTGAAGTGTGGTATATTTTTCATATGAACTATCCTTTTCAATGGAGTATAAATACATGAACATAAAAACACATCTAAAGTGTGTCTACAACCTTATAAATAACATTTCTTGAAATATAAAAATAACATAGCTTAAATTGTACACAATATAAGGGTACATCTTATAACGGGGGTGAATTTTGACTCTATGTATTTATTCATAACCTCTTGTAACATTCTAAACCTTTGGAGATCACTTTTAACCTTTTCTTCCCATTCCTTGAATGTGGGGCTTCTCTTATTATGAAATATTTTATCAAGATCATAGTGTTACCCGATTTTCACCTGCGGGCTCAATCAGGCAGGGCAATCTATGTCTTCAGGTGTTCATAAAGGCCAAATGGAGGAACATTTGCATCAGGGTTACATATTTTATAACTTGTTTGCTTCTTGTGTAGTTGTAGGGGAAAATTATGTTTTAAATTCAGCATGTGGATTAAATGTGACTCCCATAAGGGTTGAGCCTAGTGTGCAGGTGTTCAGTTTTCATTGGGAAGGTCTTCATTTTATGTCTTTGCCTTTTTTTCCCCTTTCAGTTTTGGTTCCGATCCCGCTTTGCTTTCTTTTGTTTGGGGGTTCTTTACTTTGGTAGAGGCGGGATTGGAACGAGGGATGGACCTATAAATGTTGGTCAGTCTTGGTTTCAGTTTCCATCTCGACTCTGACTCTGCATTTTCTTTTTGAAATGCTCGGGTCGCCAAGACATTTTTAGTTGCCATTAGTTTTTCTATCTTTCTCCGTTTGGGAAGAGCTCTTGTCGATGATTGTTCACAAGGTTAGCGTTGGGGGGAATGGTTTACATTCGGTACGATGTCCTGCCGACTGGTGGGAGTCTCGCTGAGGGAGGTTAGCATATGTGTGAAGTCTTGCCAACCAAAGGTGGTCTCGCTGAAAGGATTTGAGCTCAGGGAGAATGGAATGAGTTCGGTGTGATGTCTCACCAACGGCAAGAGGTCTCGCTGAAAGATGAAGGGCTCACTGTAATGTCCTACCGAATGCGGATGTCTCGCCGACAGAGGAGCACAGTGGTATAACTCTTGGGGGATTGCTGTGAGGTCTTGCTGACAAGTAATGGTCTTGTCGATAGCGATGGGTCTACTGTGGAATTTGACAAGACCTCTTGTCGAAGGCGGTAGTCTGGCCGAATGATTTTTAATCGCTATGATGTCTCGTTGACTTGTTGTGGTCTCGTTGATGGGTATATGGCTTCGATAAGACTCTTGGCCGAGAGGTGCTTTTGGTATGATGTTTGGCCGATAGGGATAGTCTTGCCGATGGTTTTTGGATATCGATATAACTCTTACAGCTTGATGTGAAGTCTTTCTGATAGTTCTAAGCTATGCTGATTGTTGCTGTGGAGTATAATCAAATCGGGGAGACACTACTAGTGTCTCAGCGACATGCGATTCTGTTTGAACAACTTTTGACTATCTAAAAATCTTACGTGGTGTCTGTTCAACCAATCAGAGGAAGTTGAGGGTGAACCTGTGTTAGTTTGACTGTGGTGACCGTCCTATGAAGAAGATCAACAAACTATGAGCGGTATGAATCTGCTTTGTGAATGAGATGATGAATCAATTGAGCAGACAGTGGTGTTCATCTGTAAATATCTAAGCAGGATAAATCTGATGTTGTTTCTCAAGGAGGTCAACTTGCAGGAAGATCTAGAGCAAGAGGAAAGCATAAAGGAAGAAGCCGCAAGTCACAATGACACCTGGGATGTCTATTGGCAAAGGTAGATCGACATTAATGACCATACTTCAGAACATTCAAGCAGCTCTGCAAAGAGGTCTAGAGGGCAGACACGAGGGCTGGAGTTAATGCGATAGTTGCAAGAGATCTGAAGGCCATGCCTGGGAGCGATCTTTCACCAACATGGATAGTGTATGCGCATTTAATGCATCCTTGAATTTGTTCAAACTCTTCTAGGGTCGACCCTTCTGTGACCGACTCATCTTTTGTAAACCCTAAAACGGGGCTAATATTTTGAAGGCACGTGTATATATGGCATTTTTTGCCTCTTTGTAAAAGGGTTCTTGGTCAAGATATTGCGAAGAAAGCATTATTCAGACTTTGTAACTCATTTTTTATGAATACAACAGATTTGTAATACATAAACTCTTGTTTGTTATCAATAGAAAGTCATTTTCCTTCACGGATTTCCTTTGTTGTTTTAGTATTAGTTGTGAGTCGTATGATAAAATTCTGTGTAATCCTTTATTTTATCAGATTCCTTCAGTACCGGATGCAAAGAATATTATGTCACAGTGCAGGTTTATGTTAGTGATCTCTTTCTATTGCATTAATATATGTGAAAACATCATTGTTTTCCTTTTGTTAAGCATTAGAACAGTCAGAACCTTACATAAAATCACTTTTGCAGACATAAATCTCTATGTTGTGAGATTGTTTAGCTTTATTGGGATTTTCTATGAGTTTCAATAGTATTGTCATATTTTTATCTTTGGTGTATCACTTGTTAGTGATAGGTTTTAAATTTCAAGTATATCCTTCTTACTCTTTTCCTTATCATTCTTTAGTATTCTCAAGTTATCTTAAGGGGAACCAACCCATAATCTGGAGGTCCACTTCATTCCTAGGTCACCCACAACCTCGAAGTGTTCCCATGTGTCAATAGGTTGCTACAGTTAATAGCTTAGCAAGGGTGCAAATTTTTTTTGACAACACATAGTTTAATGAGTTTAATGTGATTCGAGTTGGTAATATTTGTGTAGAGGATTAATGTAAATATTTCACCTTTACCTTTTTTATTTTAAACCACTTTGCACACATTTTTATGTTCTTAAATATATCTCTTTTAAACCTAGTTATCTTAAGTGGTCTTGAGTCCTAAAAAAGTTTTGAGTTGTATGTTTAAGGTTGTTTATTTAAGGACATCACCCTATGACACTTTTACAAGAGATTATTAAGATAATTAATTACCAATCACACACATAGTATAATCAATTGAATTAGTTCCTATTTACATTAGGTCTACTTTACTTAGTAGATTAACATTCAACATTCTCTATTTTCTCTATTTTGTTATTTAACAACATCAAGTTTCCACAATCCATGATAATGAATTGTTGATCTTCTGGATTGAAACTGTGTTAGTTTTATGAATCAACGTTTTAGATCAAACTCCATGATCCATCATTGGGATAATATGCAAGCAACTAGAGAGTTAAACCAACTAGGGGCTTGGCTATCATTGATGAAGTTTTATTCTTCCTTCTATAAACAACAAGCTTCCATAGATACTTCTTAGCACACTTTCTTAGACATAGGCACTCTTAATGAAAAACATGATTTCTATGATCAACATGCACTTTGAATATAATCACTTGTACTGGATGTGATTGCATTAGGTTGATTAAATCAAAGACATGATCTAAAATTAAAACTTTAAAAAACTTAAATTTCATTATTTTATCTTTGATCTAGATTCAACTTTAAATTTAAAAATCTATCACATCTTAATAATAATGTTAATTTACTTTTTAAATAAACTTAATCTATCTTAATCATTTCAATAATTAATATCTATATTAATCTAATTTCTTAAAATAACTCTTATCTATCTTAATTACTTTACTCATTTCTATCTAAAATTACTCATATTTTAACTCTTGTACCTTATTATTGACTTACCCTTAATTTGTTTCTCACTACAAACCCATTTATTGTGAGTCTTCGAGTTAATAGGGGAAAAAACACACTACCTTATTATTCCGCTCCATTCCAATCAAACCTTTGTTTTTTTGGGCACATGTAGATATTCGTGTGAAGGTGGACATTCTCAGGGTCAAAATTGATTGCTTTTATTATTTGAACTTCTTTGTATTTTTTGATCTTGGCATAAGGTTGAGTATCAAGTTGTGAATTGTTTTTGAAGAAAGGGACATTTCGTAATTTAGGTAAGTCTTCTCCATTCTCGGCTTTGTCAAATTGGCTTTGTGTTAGATCAGTTTTGGAGGGAACTTCAATGGTTTGTCTCATGGATTTATTCATCTAGAGGACAATAAGAAAATTTTGAATTGACACTCAAAACCTGATATGTTTTTCTGAATTGGTATGATGTTGCCATTATAGATTTTTATTGATGATGTAAAAGAAATGTTTCTATTTTTGCTGCATTCGGTCAATAAGAAGTGGAATTAATCTGTGATGGGCCTATCTAGTTTCTTGATGGGCTTATCTACGTTTTTGCCATTTGAAAATTATTTTTCGCTAAACTCTGAAATGTTCATGCTTGTTCCAAAATAAATTCCTTTTCAGGGAACCAAAGGGCCTAATTGGATGTTTACATTTTAGTTAGTCTTACAATGGGTGAGGCTATTGGGTTTTTCTGTTTCCTATTATGGGGTTAATGATTTTCATCCTTGCTACTAGTTACAGACAGATCCATTGGCTGATGGAAAGTGATTGCTGGGCAATGCTTATGATTTAAATTTCATGTACTCCTCTCATTTCCTTAAAAAATGAGCTTTCATGTAGTTGTTTGGTTTAATGGGAATGTAGGGGTTGGACATATTACTAGAATATCTTTCTTCTGATCATAAGTCTCTTATATCTTTTGATTTTTGGAATGTTGATACAACAACCTAGCACTTTTGAGTTGCATAGATGATTAGTACATGCACCTGGCCTCATCTCTTTTTAACATGCCAGGCCTTTGTGCTAGGCTTGAACAGAACTTTGGTGAGCTCCTTATGAGCTTAGTACCTTCATCAGTTGAACTGAAGCCATATGACAAGTGTTTTGCTTCTGCCTCTCTGGTTTCTTAAAACCAACATTTACACTTTAAAATTTTAACTTTGCATTTGCATTCTTAGTTCCTTATCAATTTGGTGGGGCAAATGCTCAACAACTGTACAGCAAAATTCTATTATTGGGATTTTAACATATGCAAGCCTTGGGTGACGAGTTTGACGATTGGCTGCAATCCTAGGTTACTTGAGCATAGTTCTATTATTGGGATTTTAACATATGCAAGGCTTCGGTGATTAGTCTGATAATTGGCTGCAATCCTAGGTTACTTGAATTGCTTGGCAATCTGTGTGTAACTTTTGGAAGATTTCAATAGTGTCTCTACCTTGCTTGTTCCACTGGTTTTTCCTTACCTACGAGGTAGGGCAAGCCCTCGGGCAAGGTACACACTGGTGACACTAGAATTTAATTGTTTGCAAGGATGTGGTAATTCATTTGGTTATTAGTTATAATCCTTGGGTTACTTGAGTTTCTTAACAACAGTATGTACCCACTATTGTAGAACTTCTCTAGTTTTAACCTTGTATATTCTATTGTTTGTTCCTTAACTATGAGATAGGATGGACCCTCTATGAGAATGACAAATGCAGGCTGTCTACTGGGATTTTGGTATTCATGGGGTTGGAGTGATTCATCTTGCAATTAGTTGTAATGCTATGAATGTAAGTCCTCCAACAAATGCCACATTCCTACTATTGGAGAGCTTCATTGCAGCCTGAACCTTGCATTTTCCATCAGTTTTTCCTTATTGACCATGGAGTAAAAACCATCTAGAAGGGTACAAAAAGGTGATATTGTAGGGATTTTAAATGTTTATCAGGCTAGGGTGATTTGGTGCGTGATTCCTTAACTTACTAGAATTGATCAACAACTAGTGCATACTTGCATACTCACTATTGGGGAGAATTTGTCATAGTTTTAATCTTGCATATAACTTTGGTGGTTCCTTACCAATGGTGTAGGGAAACCCCTATAGCAAGGCACAGAGAGGCAAGGCTATTGGACATTTCTTTTGATAGATAAATTGTGGGATTAACGGCCTCATAGCCTTTAGGACACAAATAGGGGCTTGGTCCTAGGGCATACATCACATACACTTTCTCAAACACACTTCTCAAGGCATTAAAACCATTAAAATGCTAGAGTAAACATTGGGATAGTGCTTATAGATCATGGGGGTGGACTTGGATCCTGAATATGGTTGTACTTGACCATACCTCAAGGTGCCTCCATGGTGAAACATAGGAGTGGGCTTAGATCCATGCATTGCCATAAGTTCAACCCTAACTCAAGGTGGCCCCATGGTCACTGCAGGGTGCTCTATTGCGGGAATTGAATTTGGGTTTGTGGTGTGAAATTCATCATTCCCTACCACTCACCCCAAGCCTGTTGGGCGGCTATTGGACTTTTATTATTTGCAAGGTTGGGCTGGTTTATCTTGTTTAGCCTTTGTCAATAAGTGTGTGCTCGCTCTTGGAGATTTTCTCCACAATTCTAGCCTTGCATATTCCATTTATTGTTCCTTATGGTCAAATCCCATCCCATAGTCGATAGAGGTGATTCCCTTACAATTAGATTTGAGTTTCAGGTTATCAAGCCTGCCCAGCCTCCAACAGCTAGTGCATGACCCTTGCCAAAGAGCTTCTCTGTAGGAAAGCATTGACCTTGGATATCCTAATAAGTGTGGCTTAGCTTTAAGCCCAAAGACTCACCAACCAAAAGCCTAAAAATTAAAATACAATTTTACGTGATATGTTGGACTGCTAAAATTCCACATTTGAGATTGCACCTATTTCCAGAAAAAGTCAACAACCTAAATTAAAATGGTATTTAGAATAAGCCATTTGAATTGAGACACACAATTATTTATAGGCTAGGCTGTTATTATGGATGTTTCTTTATAAGGTTGCATATTCTCCAATTCCATGGACAGAAAGTAATAGTTTGGATTCCTTAGCTTACAAAGATTGACATACGATCAACACTCTAGGATTGGAGTGCTTTTGAAGGGTGGGATTGCTTTATTTTTTAACAAAACAATGAGGCAATGTGCTGTAGAAAAATAAAAAAGAATGCTAACCCTTTTTCTATTCTTGATTCTGATGTATACTAGATCTTTGTTCTCAACTGGTTCCCTTCTCTTAATTTTGCCAACGGTTCATTTTGGTAATGGGTCTTATTTTGAAAGGATTGATTTGCATTATATGTCTTTTGTGTATTTTGATGAACCTAGGGTTATTGATTTGGCCTACCCCCATTCATTTTGTTCTATTGTCTTTTAGATTTAGTTTTGGATGCTTTATTTTTAGTTGTTGAAATTCTTTTAGTACATTTAACTACTATTCTTGTCTTTCATGGATTAAGTCTTATCCTATTCTGTAAAAATAAATGCATTCAGTATTTCCTGTACCTAATACTGACATCCTTGTCATCGAGATACAGATTCAGCTATCCAGGAAATGATTTAGGATAGTTTTTGTCATCTAGTTCTTGATATAATATTTTGTTCTCTGCAATTAAAATCGCTTATTGAAACTTAAGTTTCCTCAATCCTATATTGACTGAGTCTTATTGTCTTTCATCATCAAAATGCATACTTCAATTTTTGTTTTCATTGTTTTTACAGTTACACTGTTAAGCAACCCAATCCAATTTATATTTTCCTGAAGGTTTCCATTGATCCTAACATTTTGGGAATATGCCTTCTGGAAGCAATGTTTCTTCTAGCCGAAGTCCCAGCAGGCATCTTCAGCCAAAGTTAAACATAATGGTGTCTAACACACTGCCAACTGGTGATACAAATGGCATGAGTTTGCCTCAAAAGAGGACAAAACGCTCACAGAAGTCTGATTTTTATTCCAAAACTAATTTCATTGAGACAAATGACATATTGTCTACTGCCAATCCTCTGGCCGGATTTAAAAATAACACATCAGCTGTTGAGGATTCTGACAATATACATGCAAAGATATCAGGTACTGCAGAAGAAAAGAGAGAAAAGGCTGCATGTGCCAAAGTGTACCGTAGGGAATATAATAAACGGCCTTCATATGGATCTGCAAGAGGCCATTTTAAGGGTCTGTCAACCAATGAGAATCATAATGCTTCTACTTCAGGAAGATCATTTAGTACGACAAAAGAGGACTTTGCTGATGCCAGTAAATTTGCACCAGACAGCTTAATTTCAAGTACAGACATGAACATTGGTAAATGGTGTGAATCAATTTTGAAGAACATTGGAAAACTTGGTTCCTCTTCTCGAACCCGCGGAGATATAAAACATCCAGGTGTTGTAGGTGATGGTATGATGGATCAAAAATGTAAAAAATGTCAACATTTGGAAGACAGGGAAACTCTGATATGTGATATGTGTGAAGAATCATTTCACATTTCTTGTTTGAAACGTAAGTTCAAAGCAGAGGGTGTTGAAGATTGGTACTGTCCTACTTGTCAGATTGAAAGAAAAAAGTGTCAGCTTGAAAAAAAAAAATTTCAAATTGAAAGAAAAAAATATTGTTTCAATTGTCGAGAAAAATGTTCATATTCTTATCTTTTTGAGCAAATGTTTGATGAGAAGGTGGAGTACAATAACAAAGTTCGTATTGGTAGTGAATACCAGGCGGACACCCCTGAGCAAACGGGCCAGCCCTTAGAGTAAGTTGCAACATAACAGGCTATAATTAATTTTCCAATATGATGATAATGTGTCATGTTTTTGTGTACCTGAAAGTTGATTTGTTTGATTCCAGGGATCCAGGAAGCCTATTTATTGGTGACATAGTGCCATTAGAGGAGATTGAGAGAGAAAATGCAGAAGCAAACTCTGAGAATGTAATACTTTTGATTTCATAACGTCCATGAAGTTTTATACTTTAGTGTTGTTACGATTTTATATTTTGCTAATTTTAAATTGTTCCCAAGAAATTTTCTGCATGTGTGCTATGTTGGAAAGTTTTTATCTGTCATAGTGGATATTTCAGAATAAATGGCAAACTGCAAGTTCTCTGTCATCAATGTCAAAAGAAAATTGGCTTAAATGCAATGCCATCATTTACTATAAAGGGGATGCATGCCCAGGTGGACAAAATGCAGAAACAGACATTTTTTGTGGAAAATGGCGCAGGTATTTCCATTTTAGTTTCTTTTATTTACTCTCTTTAATCACATATCTACTATTTTGCCAACAGTTCTGTTTTGTGATATGAACTTGTGTGGCTTTCATTCTCTGTAGGCTTACAAGAACTCTCATTGTTTTGTGAGTTTATTCGGTGGTCTAGCTTTTTATGCTTCTCTATTGTAGTTGGTTGTACTTTTGAATTCCAATTAAGCTACTTGTGTATTGATGGACTACAAATTTCTTTCTAAAACATGTATGCTCCATGTTTGTAATATGGAAATCTATACTCCTCTACCTTATGCATTGATGTTCTGCAGAGCACCCCTATCAAAAGTTCAGAGTGATGAATGGGAATGTTCAGATGCTGTAGTGTGGGATCCACATCACGCTGATTGTTTTGTTCCACAGGTAAGTTGATGTGGATAACTTGAGATTGAAGTATTAATTTTTGAATTCTCTAAGATAAATTGGAGGTTTATGGAAGACTGCGGAGTCCTTTTACCACATAAATCATGTTTCATCTTTAGATGCATTCCCATTTATCTTTAGATCTTAGTACATTTATCCACAAAGAATAATCTGCTATCTGGATATTCTTTCATAAATTCAATATTCTTTACTCCGTCTTATAATTCTGATATGCAAGGAGGCTATTGAAATTGGATTATAAATTGAATAAAGTGAAAATTTATTGCTGCAGTCTGTTCCATAACACGATTGGAAAAATAATGTGTTTGTAAAGCAACCAAAATCTTTAGTTGATTGCATATAACTGGAAAACAAGTAGATGTGAAAAGCATTGAATCTTTCTTTTTCTCATTCTCTGGTAAAACTTGAAAATTTGTTTGAAAAGCATTGAATAAAGCCGAAATAAGATTTTAAATGCAAGACATTTGTGTAAGTGATTTGTGGATACCCATAGGATATAGCAATTTTTAATCAGGAGATTTGTCCCATTTTCCTCTCCAAATCCTCCTTTTCCAAGGACATTTCTTCCTTCTTTCTATCTCATAATTAGCCAGGACGGACAAAGACTTTTTGCTTTAAAACTGTTTTTCAACATGGTTCCAATTCATCTTCTAGGTTATTCTATCTTTTACATTTTAATAGTGCAAAGATGTTTCATCCCCTTTCTTGTTTCTTGTCTTGATTATCAGGTGTTTTTTTTTAAGCTAGTCCTTATAAAGTGTCATATCCCAGTTATTAGGTAAAGTTTCATGCCCCCATCTTGAGTTTGATATTTTCAAGTAGACATTTTTGTAAGTCAAACTATGAGCAAAATTTTATAGAACAGAAGTTGCAATCTTGGCTCTTTCTAACTAAGAAACCTTCCTATCTCTTTTTTATTCTTGGGCTATACACAATCATCTCCTGCAACTGTAGAAGATGAATTGTCATTTCCATCAAAAGATCATTTGAGAGAACTGAGAAGTAATTAGAACACTTCTTTTTTGTTTAACTCGTTGGTTTAGTCATTTTCTGTTATCTCCATTCATCCCTTGTCTGCTAACAAAGATTGGAAAAGGAGCAAACATCCTGCAAAAACCATTCCAACTGTTTTATTCAAATCCTACGGATTGCTTAAAATTGCCACTTGACCTTTAGTGCTAAGGGGACTCTCTGTGTATGTCCATGTAATTAAAAATGATCATATTTGAATTTTCACCTATCACATCTCTGGTTTTAGTCTCACCACCTAAGCTTGAGTTTTTCTGTCTGTTAATAGATTTAACTTTTAAGAGACCAAACTATGGAATTTGACTTTTTCTGACAAATTCTTTGTGTTTTATTACTTTGCAACATACATTGTTACAGTGTAATGTTACAACATAATACATAAGGGGAGTTGGTAATTAAAGGTTTTGCCATTTGTGCAGGAACTAGAAACAACAGAGATAGAAAGACGTATGGAGGAAAGCAAACGGGTATGGGAACATTCTATGTTTCATTCTACCTGCAATTTCTTTTCAGACCTGTATGATGGAAAATGTTGTGCATTTGAGTTACTTATAAGGATGTTGAAGATGATAAAAGCAATGCTGAAATTCTTTCTTTGTCTGCACTATCAAACACGCATAGTTTTATGCCTAATGCAATCATTATAAATAATGGCTATGGTGATCCAATGAACCACTCATGACAAATAGTTTATAGACAGATTTGCGATGATGATAATGGTTACTTCTAACATCCTTTAGACCAAAAATTTCTGTAAGAGTTGTTAAAATGGATCATTCAAGAATACATTCTCCTTTGTCTGTAACTTCACCATGCAGTATATCATTGTAGTTTCTATTAATATTGTAATTGTCATCTGTTATGTTTTCCATGTCTTTTAATTCTCCAGCAGTATTTGTTCATGGGGTGTCGTCCTTGAAGTAATATAGATCTGTACATACTTGCCTTTCTAAATTCATTTTTCCTTGTTTTACTGCTGTTAGAAACCATTTTTTTGTGAATATATTTCTGATGCAGTTCTGTTTTGTGTTAAACTGCAATTATGGTTCATATGATTGTTGTCATTCTTTTTATATTCTTTGCACTATCCATCTAATCATGCCTTTCTGTTTCACACAGTCACTTGAAGTTGCAAGGGTGCGGGATCAGGGAAGGGGTAGGGGCCGCCATTGCAAATCAGGATAGAGGAATACAAGAATAAGGGTATCACTCTATTACTCTATTGTTGGGTTCGCCGCCTGCAGGGCCGGATCCGGGTTCGGGTTTGGTTCCTCTGTGGGTTTGTACAAAACAGTTTTTAATTTAAGGGTTTTAACATTTATTAATGACATTCATCAAAATAAAGAGCATTTGTGTATATTAGGTTTCAACTACAATTCATTTCTTTTTATTTAAAACCGTGACTGCACTCTTTGAATTAAGATTCATTTCATGTTGCCTCTTCATTTGCTTGCTACCTCTGCCAGGTCGTGCTAAAGAAGTCTCTGATTTTTGTGCAGTTTTGATTACTATTTTAAAGGGTGATTGCATGAGTTTCAAAGATTTCAGCAAAGACTTATGCTGTTGATTTTATGGTGGTTTTATTGTTTATATGATGCTATGTGTTATTCTAATCCGATAGCCAGCATGAGCACAATATTAGTGATGACAGTGCCACTGGCACTGCTTGTGATTCATCTAGTCTTCCTACATCATCTAATGTCAATGTTGACAACGATATTGATGATTTAGATAATCCATTTGATGATTAAAAGTATTGAACTTGATAATATTGTTTTAGTATTGAGCTTGAAGTTTGAACAATGAATATTTGTTATGCATGTTTTAAATGACATTCAAGTTTATGGTGGTTTTGTTGTTTATATGATGTTATGTGATATTCTAATCCTAATTCATGCTTCTAGGCTGCTTAACAAACCCAAAATGAACCCAAACCCCCAAAAAAATTTTAGCCGAACCCGCGAACCGAACCCCCAAACCCAAACCTGAACCAGTACTAGAACTGGCAACTTAGCTCTATTATAAAAACATATTGTGACGAGGATGTGGGTAAAGTGACGGGTTCTCATCCCTACAGTGAAATCTTCTGGTGACTATATTGTTTTATTAATATCCTAGAATGAGCAGCAATTTTACAGTGTGTGAGGTAATGGGAAAACATTTTAGTGATTGAATTTTAGCAAAAGAAATCCTAAAAGGAACTGTGATGTGGCTAGTTTGACTAATAATTTGTAATGTCATTCAATATTTTACCTGTTTCAGGCTTTGTTTCTTATGTGAATGTTGCAAATCTTGCAGTGGAACAACTTCGACCTAGGAACAATTTGGCCAGGCAAAGAGTAACAGTTGACATGGAACTCAGTAAAAGCTCATCAAAAAAGTTGGCAACAACTCAACAAAGAATAGAGAAATTTCTGATTTAAACTTTCTAACTGAGAATAATAATGAATTTTCATAATTGATTTATGTAAATTACATTATGAATCCAAAATTTGGCAATAACTTGGCAAAATATAGAATCTGCTTGTTTTCCCAGAGTAGAGTGAAACTTGGGAGTAGTCGGCTAGTCTAGGAGTTTGTTGTAACTGTAGCCATTGCATGTGCAAACTACAAAGGTGGTCAATCTGGGGCTTTTGGATGAGAGAAATACTCATCTATTTATCTTTTGAGTCTACCAATTTTAAACTTTTCTATTTTTGGTAAAATCCTATGTTGATTTTGGCTTTGTTCAAAAACTATTTGTTGAATAACTTTTACTGAGAATTCTTAGAAACCAGCTCATAGCTTGTGTAGGTATGCACAACAAGGATCATAGAAATATATAATTGATGAAACAAGATAGCTTCTTAGCAAATGATCATGTAATTTTGTTGTATTTAGTATCTTTTGGTTAGGAATCACTAGCAAAATGATACTACTATTTGTTTTAAAATGGTACCTTGTAAATATCAGCAATTTAGTTGCTCGTCACTTTGTAAAATATCCTGCCTCATAATGTATTTTCAAATTTTAATTAGGGAAATTTTGCTTAGTAATCTCTGATCAGATTTAGAAGAACATTGATTGAAGACAATATAAGCTTTTACGTATGGTAGATATAACGCCCAAGTTTTATTCATATGGGTATACATGGAAAGGTCATCCCTGATCATCATAATGGTAGGTATATTTCCCAGCATATGATAATTTTACACAATATGCAATCATGACACATACTACATTGAAAATAACTCTTATCCAACTAGCCAGGTAATATCTTCCCTATGAAGCTTGGGATGAAGGAAATATGCATAGATTCTAATTACATTGCAAGTAGGGATCAACATGCATGATAAAACATTTGAATTGGTAGAACCATAGTAGGATCAAAGAAAAGCCCATGAAAATATTTCATGACTAATAACATTTATATTAGAGAGAGTGGGCGACGAGGAGGGTGGAGAGGGTGTGAGGAGGGGGAGAGGAGGGAGGGAAAATCCTTCAATGTCACTTGTTTGTTGTGAATAGGATTCCGTTGGGGGTTAGGCATAAGCTTCACTATTCTCAGAGAGAGAGAGAGAGCTCTAGGTTTTATTCAAGAAGAGTGAAAAGGGAAACCCTTCAATGTCACTTGTTTAGTATGAATATGATCCCATTGGGGGTTAGGCATAAGCAACACTATTCTTAGGCAGACAATCATAAACAATGTGTAATGAAGCTACCTGTGGGGTTGTTGGAAAAAAACAGCACATACCTAAAAGTCATGTGCTGGTTGGCTTGGGTTTAGGAAGACGCGCTTTAGTATAGATTCTCTAGAGATGGGTCGAATCCTCATGGCCCAAGGTACCGCTGTTACATTGTCGCTCCAATTGTTTTTTTGTTTGCATATTTGAATATGAGGAATATTGCAAGAAGGTTTTGGTAAAAGAGTATGCATTAGTCGAAGGAAAATTTGTTAAAGTACAAAGATGGTGCCTCGGGTTTTCAAGTGCTTCCTTTCTTTCTTTAGGCGATAAATGATTCAGTTACATGGGCTTCCCCTAGAATATTGGGGTAAAGATTGTTTACACTTTATAGGCAATAGCTTAGGTGAACTAGTTACTAAAGTAAATAGATGGAAAGAACCTATCTAAATCTCATATGTTGTGTGCTAGATTAAAAATTACTAGAGACTTGGATCTCCCTCTTTTGAAGAAATTGCTTTTACTTGCTCAAGATCCTAAATCTATACATGAAAATATTATAAGGTTGTAATGTTGTGATGCTTTGCTTGTTATGAGATAGGTCATGAAACATCTCAATGTATAATGAAGCCAAGGAGTCCCAATATCTCTTATGAGGATTTCAAGTATTGAAGACAATAGGATGGGTTTGGCATTCTAAACAAGTTTTCTCATCAAGACAAGAATTTTTAAATCTGCAACTTCAAGAATGGTTAAAATCATCCCTAGCAAAGCCCTCAATTTGGGTAGACTTTTTGGTAGAGAAGAGAAAGCAGAAATCTCAAGGAAGAGAGCAAGTATGTATTGTGTAGGTAGAAGAGGATCTCTCCTCAACTAATAAGGAGGAGGAGGTAGAAGAGGAACACAATATAGATTGCATTTTAGGTAACCTAGAGAGGAAAGCATCTATTGAAGTCTTTAGTGGTATGCAAGGTTCACAAATGGATCCTATAGTTGGTGTATCCCAAGTGTAAAAAAAAAGGGGGAGGAAACACGAGTCCTAATTGTTGAAAATAAAATAAAAAATAGATGTAGAATAAGGCACACAAAAAAATTTAGATGGTTTTTTGTCGAGCTTAAACAAAGGGCAAAGGGGGAAGTATCCCCCACAACAACAATAACTGGATTATCATGGAATGCTAGGGGTATTGATGTGTCTAACAAGATAAGTCTGGTTAAAAGATAGTTATAGAATCTAAAGCTTGATTTGTATTCTTGCAAGAAACACAAATCTTAAAGGGAAATTTTTTCTAATCTCATCAAGCATTTAGGGTGGCATTAGTAAGGTCTAGTAGTTGAAGCTAAAGGTGCTTTAGGAGGCTTATGTATACTTTGGAATCTAGCTTCCCTTTCTATTGATTTGTTAGTGCCCATTGATTGAATTTCTTAGGTATTATGCTCAATGTTTATGACTCCAACAGCATGATGAAGAAAAAACATCTCTAGGAAGAATTATCAACACATTTGGCTCTACTACAAGATAAATCTGTGTTGTTAGGGGGATTTTAATGTGATAATAGGGACAAGAAGGGTGGATGTATGCGACCTACTTAGTCAGTTCTTGATTTTCATTCCTTTTTAGATGCCAACAATCTTTATGAGATTCTTCCTAAAGAAGGCTCATATACTTGGAAAGACAGACTAATTGGTTTCTGTTATATAGTGGAGTGGATTGACAAGTTTATGATGTCCTCACTATGGCTTCTTCATAAATGTATATCTAAAATAACAATTTTCCCTATAATAGGCTTAGATCATTTTCTTTTAAGCATAAAGATTCTTTTAGATTCATTCCCTATTGAAAACTTCTTTTAGCTTTACTCATGTGGTTGTTGTTTCTAGGCATTCAAAATCCTTTTGATACCTGGTCAAATGAATGCTCTTGCATTCAACGTATGGTTATCTTTCGTGTTCCTTCCAAACTCAAGCTATATCTAACAAAAAGTTTAGGCATGGAAAAAAGAAGTTTTTGGAAACATCTTTAAAGAGAAAAGAGTGTTGAAAGCATTGTTAGAATAGATGGAAAAAACTATTTAAGATGCTGGGTTGGATGACACTCTATTAAAAGAGGAGCAAAGGTTATTAGCTCTTCAAGAACAATATCTAGCCAAGGAGGAATATTCTGGAAACAAAAAACAAGAGATAAATGGGTATCAATTGGGGATAGGTACACAACTTATTTTTGTGCTGTCATTATGGCAAAACATCAAGAAAATTGAATCTCATCAATAGCAAATTTCTTAGGTCATAAGATTGAAGGAAGGGATGCTATAGTGGAAGAAGCAGTAACCTGTTTTCAAAATCTGAAACAATAACCTTTTTACAAAATCTTCTAACAGCTATGGTTGAATATGATCTAGAAGGAGAAAATTGCCCTTTGTAAAATAGTCCTTTTGTGATAAGCAAGGAAGAAAATGTTGTGCTCTTGGCATCTTTTTCCAAGGAGGAAGTTAAAGCACAACCTTTGATTTGGAAAAAAGACAACATTTTAGGTTTGGATGGGTTACATGTTAGGTTTTTTCAGTTCTTTTTGGAATTATAGAACAAGATGTTGTAGAGGTAGTGAATGGATCGTTTTGAATTGGAAAAGTTCTAAAGAATTCGAAATGCATATATTTGTCTAGGGTTCCAAAATAAAGTATTGCGGGAATGTTCAATGATTATTGCCCCATAGCTTTATGTAATACTATGAACAAAATATTATTGAAAGTGGTTGCTAAGAATTTAAAAGAGGTCCTTCCCAAGTTATTTGAAAATGAATAAGGAGGCTTTGTTTGTGGAAGTGCCAAACCTTAGACGGCATACTAATAGTGCATGAAGTAATGAATTGTTTGCATAAATGATAAAAATGATATAAGTAGCATGGTCAAAAGCTAGATGTTGCCAAAGCATATGATTGTATGTCTTGGACTCATATTGGGAAATGAGCTGTCTCACTTTGTGTTGGCATTATTTGCCATGCATGGGCTCTTTGGGGAAGTGTGTAAGAGGTGAGAACATCTAATGTCATTAAGATGTGTAAGACCATCTTCTGACATTGTAAGATGGGAGTTATTTATGATAGAGGTTTACTTATTAGATGATGATAGTTATTTATTAGAGTAAATAGAATAATCATAGACAAATGATTTACAGTAAAAGTTGCAAAGTAATATCGATAATTTCTTTATTCATTCAATATATTTTCTCAAATAAAACTATACTCCAGGGAGCATTCACAAGATGCGATTATCTTCTTTGATTATGAGAGTTATATATAAAATCCTTGAAGGTTGCCAAGTAACCACAACCATTGACAATTACTAAGAAAATTGATTTCTAATAACTCTTGTAAGTTGACAAATTATTAACACATAGTTGGAATAACCAATTTAATAAACATAACCAAGACAAAAAATGCTAACTATTTCAGTCCCCCCACAAAAAGAAAAGTTGACTTCTAGATGACAAGGGAAACAAAATATGAATGACATCACTGAGGGGCAAAGGAAAGAAATGTACTTGAAGGTACTTCAACATCTTCGAAAATAGAAGAAGGTGGATTCGAATTGGGGGAAAAAGTAGTTCCTGCTCCCTAGAACCCTTGACCAGTTGAACTGCTTCCATCAGTTGAGATTTGGCCTTCTCATTTGTAGCTTGAGTTCCAAAATTTCTTGGTCCTTCTAACTCAATGAATTGAGCTTGTTGGGCTAGTTGGGCTTGAAATCTAAGCCTTTGGTCTTCAAGTTCCACCTATAATTTTTGTTAGGTACAAATTGATTCATCAATTTCAGCATGAGAGTACGTTGGGCTGCCATTTCAGTTTGCAACATAAGATAAAGGTACTTAAACCTATATTCAATTGAGTATAAGGCTTTGAGGACTTGCCCATTTGAACCACCAAATGATGGGGGTTTCTTGATTCGAATGAGAATTGAAAAGTCTGATAAAGTCATTGTGACTTTTTCCTTCAACAAATTGCTGAATTCTGTAAACCTCCTATAAAACCAATGGAGAATGAGCACCATCCAGCCTTAGTGCAATCTTTGCTACTTCAAACATGATATGTGCCATGGGCTTCAAATCTTATAAATATTGTTGTATTGTATGAAGTGATTGGCAAGATTTGGTTTTGAAATTTAAATATAAATCATATCATCATAACTAAATGATAGGTTGTGGCTTGGATGGTGTAGGAGATACATTGCCCACATTATCCTTTTGTACAAAACTTGTTTCATGTTGAGACTTCACTGGAAGGTTCTGAGGATTCTCAACCTACAGAATAGGCTCCTTTGAATTAGCCATGGGACTCACTGGAGGATAATATATGGTACAATAGGAGCTCCTAATAATATCAGTGGATTGAGATGCCTCCTTAGTTAAACTCACTGGTGTAGTAAGGGGAGAAGGAGTTATAGTTATTTCTCCTTCCTTAATTTCATCCTCACCATCACAGTCCCCTTCTTTGGTAGGTTCCCTGTCTTCAGGTGAAGAGAACTTGGCTGGTGCTCTTTTTCCTTTTCCTTGAGTATGGCCAACTTTTGCTTCTCCATTTCCATCCACTATTGGAATGCCTAAAGACTTCCACTAGAAGATAGATGGCCAAGTGGAGTCATACTTTATATCTGGTTGAAAATTGCTGGCAGCCAAAGATGGAACCTGAGAATAAACTTCATTGAGGAAAAGTCCAATGGTGTGTTGTGTCATACAAGTCCTTTGTCTTTCAATGATAAGAGTTCATGGATTCTGACATAAAATAACTTTCCCTAGTTATATGTTTTTCCTTTGCTAATGGCAATCATATAATCAGTCATCCAGACTACAATGTTCGAGGCTCTTGTAGCTCTTATCAACCTCCTCCTAAGGAGGTCCAAGATACATCAACATTCATTACTAGCTAAATTGTTCCCTTTTAATCCCCGATTCCTCTTGATCTACATATTCTCAAGTTTTGTGCTACTCAAATTTCTCTCTATAAGGTTTGTATGGCCATCTCCTTTTGTGCTTGGTAATATAACTAGTAGATTTTATCATTTAAGGCCCTGTGCATGAGACACCAAATATTCAGGAAAAGTTGGTAGGAGTATATCCAATAGTGACCCCAATGCCCATATATTGTACAATTAATTCTTGCTTCTCCTTATCATAGTTGGAAACCATATTGACTAAATAAGGTTCAAAATCTCATAAATTAAAATACAAAACTTGGGGCACTTTGTTTACTTGGGCTGATGTTAAGGCGGCCTTTAAAGGGTGATCTTTTGGTTGTTTGTCCCATCATAGCCGACATTTTGTAGTAGTGAGACTTTCCCCAGTGAGAGAAGCTACAGTATTGGCACCTTTTGTTTGTAATGCTTCTTCTTTCGCTTAGTGCTTGTTGTAGATGGTAATGTTGGTTGTCCCTGTATACTACTGCCATCTTTTTCAAAATCTTTGTCTAATGCTAACTTCCGAATCTTTGGTCCATATGAAGAAGGGGGATTGATTGTTGTTTTTATTTCATTATTTGTAATTATTTTTTCCCTTGTACAGACATAGCTAATGCCTCTTGTTCATAGTTGGAGTTACAATGGTATCTTGACCAACCTTATGACAAGTCATAAGGCATCTTTGAAGGGGTTTGAATATGTAAAGTGGAGTGCCTAAATTGAGGAGTCAATTATGACAGACATTATGATAGGTTATGACAATTGCAAGAGCATCTTCTATTTTTATCAAAGAAGACCATGACCAACTTGGGCATTGGAATTCAGGCCAATTGTGGTGCCATTTTGGATCATTGTTTTGATTCATGTTTAGTAAACCAATTGTAGTTTGTGGTATCAATATTGCATATCTATTGGTGCTTGAGGATGGTGTATTGTATGGGTTGTATGATTGACTTGCAAGTACTATATTGCTAAATTGCTCCAAAAATTTAATGTTGGCTTTACTCTTGTAAAGGTATAGCTTGAGATTTGTATTGTAACCTCTTAGTGTTTGAATAATATAGTTGGTGTAGCTTTTGAGTGGGTTTTTTCTCCCAAAAGGGCTTTTCCCATATAAATGATCTTGCCATGGTATAATTCTTTGCATATTCTTTTTTGTAATTGTAAGAGTATTTGTTTTTGCAAATGCCTCCCCTTGAAGGTTAGTGTAGGAAGTGTTTCTGCACTATTGCTTCCTTTCAAGAAGCTTCTTTAAATATTTTGAATGCCTTTGGCTTTTGTAAGCATTGGATAGGTTGAAATTTTCAAATAATTATGGAAGTTTGGTTTACAGTTTTAATCAATGGTACAAAGGTAGGCTTCTTTTAGAGCTCCAGAGGTCTACACCAAGGAGATTCACTAGCTCCATATCTATTCATAATTATGGTGGAGTCCTTAGGGTGTTGTGTCAGCACATTCAAGAGGTGAGGGGAAATTTCAGGTATCAATGTATCCTCTTAGCTAGAACTGATTACTCATAGGAAATTTAGCAATGACACCATTTTATCTGGTAAGGCAGAAAAAAGTGAAGCTCAAGCTTTGAAGAATGCTTTGCACATATATGCTTTGGCATCATGTTAGCAAATAAATAAAGAAAAATTGGATATTTTCTTTTTCAATAACTCTCCATGGATTCAAGGGAGGATTGTGCGTCTAATAGAATTTAGTATAGTGCCTTTGCCATGTAAGTATCTTGGTCTCCCTCTATTTCTAGGCAACAATAAAACCTCTTTGTGGGAAGAAATTGTGTAGTGATTGCAAACTAGATTAAATGCTTGGAGTGAGTGATGGTTAAGCTTGGCAGGGAGAATTTTGAAATAACAACAGTTCTTTAGGGCATTCCTATTTTTAGCTATCCATCCTTACTCTACTGCAGGAAATTTTAGGAAAAATCAACAAATTATGCTGAAATTTCTTTGGCAAGGCACCCAAGATGTCTACAAATACTTTCTTATTAAATGGGAAAAGTTCTGCCAATTGAAAGCAATAGGAGGTGTGGGATTAATGAATTACATTAGGTGCTAAATTTGTGTGGAGGACGTTAGAAGATTTGGATTCTCAATGAAGTAAAATCTTTGCATACGAAATACTTCCAAAATATGAATATTGTTGACTTATTGAAAGTGAAGCATCAGCCTTAATGGTTCTTCAATATAGAGTTTAATTAGGAAAGAAAAACCTTTGATTAGTAAGTATCTATCATGGAATCATTGCAATGGAGAGAATGCCGACTTTGGTAGGATTCCTAGATGGGTAGAGCTCCATTAGCACAATCCCCAAATTTGGAAGAAGCTTGTAGGATTTTATTGCCCTTGTGAGTTTCAAAAGTAAAAGACTATTTGTAGGAGAGAAATTAATGGAAGAAATTTATACATGTGGAAATTCCTTCATAATCCTCCTATTGTAGAGGTACATAAAGTGTTGCTCTCTTTGATTCTACACCCGATATTTAACTGCTTACATCACCCTAATAAGGTAAATACAAAATGATATAAAGTTAGGAATTATTGATGTATCCTTGGGATATAGGCTTTTGAAACAAAGCAATACTTTGATTTTGGAGGATTGGCACACCAATCTAATATGGTGTTTGGCAGCTCCTCCTAGGACCAAATGCCTTTGTCTAGTTAGCTGCTTTGAACAAAATCTTGACTTACGAGAACTTGTGAAAAGAGGTTTACAGGTCCTTCTTGCTGCAGCTTATGTGAATAGGAAGAGGGATTTGTAAATCATCTACTCTTAATCTACTCTTATGCTGTCCTTTTTCAATAGAATTATGGAACAAAGCTCTCTACAAGTTGGGATTATTTTGGGTGCTTTCAAGGTCGATTAGGCAACTCATATGTAGCTGGCCACAAGGTAAGGACTTTGGAATATTGTTTTATTATGCACAATGTGGGAAATATGGCTAGAAAGAAATGCAAAAATATTTAGAGAAAAATCATCTTCTTTGAAATGCTGTTGGGAATTGAGATTGCTATACGAGAGTATATGCAGCCTCAAATAGGTAAACTTAAGCAGCCATTGTCAATTTATGAAATGGCAACTCTAAAAACTTGGACTCTTTTCTTTGCATTTTCTGTTCAAGGATTAAGTGGAATTCATATCAATCTTGTTAAAAAAGCCCTAGAATTAGCAACATCTTGAGATTAACTACGATTCACGCCTCTAGAGGGATTTTCTAAATTAAACTTTGATGGGGCAACTAAGGGGAATCTTGGATCAGCTGGTGGTGGTTTTATGATTAGGAATAATTTAGGGTGTGTGAGTTATGGTGGCTCTCTTTTTCTAGGAATACAAACTAATAATGAAGCTAAATGGGAAGGCTTGATTTTGGGGCTTAGAGTGACAATCTCTTTAACTTGTCCCAAGTTGATTGTAGAAGGGGACACCATGGTAGTGATCTAAGCCATCAATAAACACAAGAGTACAAGTTGGTAGCTAAATTGATATGTCAAAGAGGTTTTAGCTTGAAGGAGAAATTTGAGAGGATAAATTTCATACACCATAAAAGGAAATTCAACATTGTTGCCGATTACTTGACTAATGAAGGTGTAAATTAATATCTGTTAATTGTATTATTCAATACTAGAGCCGACACTTGGCCAAATTTAGTTTCGTATACAAATCAAACAACCCCTTGAACTTATAATGGGCCTTAAGAAGTGTTGGCTTTAGGTTGCAATATTTCAATGGCTATAGCCTATAGGAAATATTGTTTTGCATGGTTGTCTTACTATGCATGTGTTGTTGGTTGGTTGGTAAGGGATCACAATTTGCACTTGGTAATTTTGGAGGCAGCAAGTACGTTTCATCTTGTTTGATTGGGAGATGCACGATGCATCAGTCTCATTAATGGCGAATGTGGAGTGGCAGCCATTGCAATTATAAAGTAGGCAACAATGTCCCTTGGTAGTTATTGTAAGAGGGAGGCAAGGTTTTGGAGGAGTCTTAGGCAAGATATGGCAGATAAGAAGTCTAGTTAATGTGAAGGAGCGGAGTTGGCAAATGGGAAACTAACAAATAGGCGCCTAAAGTGCATTTTTACTTGCTAGGAACCAATTGCCCTAGGGTTTATTAAAGGCGTTATGGGTGAAGAAGTGTTATGATTGGGAAATGTTCCAAATTGCCCATAAGAGTTGATTTATTACAAAGCTTGCCATTTTTTTTTCCTAATGCTTTTGTAAGGTTATGGTTTTTACAATCTATTCCCAATCAATTCTTTGGTGTTGCTCTTGCCAATGTGGAGGAGACAACAAATTTGGGGAAGCACTTAGCAGCTAAGGTAGAAGCGGAAGGGTTCACCTCCACTCTTGCTCAAGGGGGAAAAATGTTTCTGTTAGTGAGGAGTTGCATTGAGAAGTCAGAGTCCAAGCATTTGTGTTGATGTAGAAGGTTTTAGCCTGTTTGCATGTTCACTGCCATTGTGGCCATTTGGAGGTTGGCGATGACTTTACCAACATTGTTTTTTGTGGTTCTTTGGTTCATCAATCTCATTGTTTTTTGTGGTTCTTTGTGTTAGAAAATTGTCATTGATGTCAAAGAGAAATTAAAGATCAGATGACATGAAGAAATTGATGAAAATAAATATGTGAAAAAGAAGAGGATAGATGACGAGATCATCTCCTAAGGAAGAGATCAAGGATGAGAAAGCTCCTTGTATTATCTTATAAATGAGGTTGATACAATTAGAGATGCATTATAGTATATATTCAACTGAGACACTTACAATGACCATGAGAGGAGGCTAGGATGAATAGAGACTAAATGATTTGATGTAACGAAGACTATGATGCCCAAGAAAAAAGTCACGAAGGAGGCATATTAATATATAATATATTTGCCATGTTAAGATATGCAGAGCAGCAACTTGAATATAGGATGCAGAAACTAAAGACAATGAGCAGCGACTTGAGTATAGAAAACAGTGATCACATCTGTTATGACAGGGATGACATATTAAAGGAAAAGACAACAACTTGACTAAAGTTAAAAGGTTTTGATTCAATATGAAAGTATTTGTCTAAAGTTAAATAATAATAAAAAAACACTTAACAAATTATAGTGAATAATATCAAAGTGAAGCACTTGAGATTAGTAAAGGCAACGATAAAGAAGGCCGATTATATTCAGATTATGTTTGGATTATGTGATTATGGAAGATGAAATATATTCCAGAAATAAATACCATATTACTATCATGTGATAAGATTATCATATAGCAAAAAGATTGATAAATGTTAGAGCAGCGATAACAGCAAACATAAATAATGAACAGAAAACTAAAGGAAATCATATCTTTATTTAGATCGGCCAAAAATAGGATGAGTGAAGAATTAAAGAGACGGGTGGATGATTAAAGATAAGCTATCTCATAACTAATCAAGATGCAGCAAATTATTATCTTTACTAGGCAATGATTACTAATTTTATGAAGGCAATGATTAGGGAGAAAATAAAAAGGCAGTGGTTATGCTATGTTCATTAAGGAAGAAATTAAAATGATTCCAAGAATCGATTAATATATCTCAAGGCAACAAGTTCATTAAGAAGGCAGTGATTGTAATTAGTGTGGGGAAAATTAAAAAAAAGAGAAAAGTGCAGTGACCAGTTTTAAAAGCAGCAATTAGTTTAAAGGCAGTGATCCATTTCAAGGGGCATGATTCTTATAAGGGTTGTATCTTTTATCAAGAGTTGCATTGTTTGATAGTTTGAGATTGATATAAGATCGGATCCAATTCAGACTTGGGAAGGCAATTTGAATGAGTGTGTGATAGAGAAGAGCAGAAATAATAAGGAAGAGTTTGTGTGAGCTTTAAAGAAGAATTATACATCACAAAAGGAGGAATTAGTTTGAGGAGAAAGTGCAGATCAGTTGTGAAGAAGTCCATTCATACAGATATTATTTTTAGCTTATCATAGAGGTTGGTGCCTCGATTTAGTCAAGGTTGGTGCCTTGCAAAGGAAGTTGGTGCTTCTTGTAGGTTGGTGCCTATGAAGATCTGTGGGGGTTGGTACCTCCAGTAGATTGGTGCCTACAAAAGTTGTAATTGGTGATTTATATAAAAGAGGATTCTTTTGTGCCGTGGCTTTTCTTGCAAGGGTTTCCATGTAAAATCTTTGTGTTCAAGTGTTCATTATTTTTTAGTGTTTAAGTGTGTTCAATAAGTTTGCTTTTAATCTATACTGATTCACCCCTCCTGCCCCCCTCCCTCTCAGTATAGTTTTGTGCTCATCACTTTGGTTCATCAATCTCATTGTTAAAAAGAAATATGCTATGAGGTTTGTTTTATGGCATCAGGACACTGTCATGGTAGGTTAGGGCAAGTGGAAGAGCACTAGATTGAAGAGGTGGCTGATGTAGGGAATGCTTTCTTTGTGCCAAGGGAATAGTGGGGTCTTGTCTAAATAGTTTTTTTGTATGTTGCATGGTGTCGGTTAGTTGCTATAGTTTTTTTATGGTCTTGGTGTTGGTTTGTTATGGTGCTTATAATTTTGAAGGGAATATTGTAATTCCCAAGCTTTCGCCTAAGATATTAATAGACAAAAACTAGACAAACGAAATTTTCATGATAAAAATACAACTCTAAGCATGCCATATTTGACTTCTATGTACACAAAGTGCCAAGACATGACATGACATCACACCTAGCACACACACCAATGCAATAAACATGGCGACACAAGTAAAAGTCTTACTCAAGCACAATCAAACTCATTGTGACAAGCCCACATAATGATACTTGCTGAAGAGTTGGGGCTCACATGCCATTGTTATCTTAGTAAAATATTTACCCAACCACTCTATTCACAATTCAGGGTTCGGGAAGACAAGAGCAACCTTGCATTAGGTCAAGCTTTGGAGTCTAACTTTTTTTTCGCAACTGCCTTGAACTTTAGTGCTTGCTTTGCATGATTCACAGGTGACTTGTACTTCAAAGTTTGGATTGTAATTTGCAACTTGCAAATTGAGGTCAAAACTCCAAACCCTTCCTTAACAATCCTCTTTGACTTCAAAGTTTGATCAGCTAATTGAATTTTAGACTTTGGGGTCCAAATTACAATTTGCAATCATGCAATTTGAGACTTCAACTTTGAACTTGTCAAATGAACACATTGGATTTCAAAGTTTGAGCTACATTTTGCATCTCGGACTTTGGGGTTCAATTGACAATTTTCAACTAGAAGATTTCAATGCCAAGTCCAAACTTTGATGCACTCTCACCTTAGACTTTGGAGGCTGAATTTCATAATGCATCTCAAAATTTCTAGGTTCAATCTGCATCCAACAACTCACACCTTTTAGCCTAAAGGTTGAATACCAATGGGTTTGGATTTTGGACTTTGGAGTTGGGTTTGCATTTCGGACTTTGGATTTCGATTTGCAACGAACATTCCTTGCAATTTTCAACACAAAGTCCAAACCTTTAATAGACTTGTATTTTGGACTTTAGGGTTCAATTTGTAACCTGCAAACATGCAAATTTCGATTCAAAGGCTAAACTATGTTTTGGACTTTGGTGTCTGAATTGCAACCCATACTTTGGACCTTGGAATTCACTTTGCACTTGACAAACCACAGAAATTTTGATGAACTTCAACAGTCTTGCAATTTGGTCTTTGAGGTTTGAATTACATCTTGCAACTTTGCACAAAAACTCAAGCCTAAGACAATCACCTTTTGATTTCTTAAATGTTTAGGCATGGCTTTCTTATTTTGATTGATGTACGAAAATGGTCTGGGCCAAACACTTGAGCACACACGGGCCCACCAAAAGCCAAATGTTAAAACCTAAGAACCTTAAGATCTACCTAAACTCCATGACATACTTCACAGATTTGCATGAATCTTCTGATGCAAGTGAATGGAAAGGCTTGTCGAAAGGAGACATCCTTTCAAGAGAAGAACATTGACACAACACTTAATGCGTACCAACTTACATCAAGGATAAGTTCTAATTAAACTAATTCTCAACTTAAATCGTAAGACATATAAATCATGCTTACTAACATATTTCCAAATTAATTACCATGAGAAATTTCAAGTAAATCATACACATCTAACATCAAGGTTAGGGAATATTACGATATAAGATAGAGTAGATAGAGTTCACACCATGAATTTGGGTGGATTATGATGTAAATAATTGCTGTCCAAAAACAATATTACAATTTTATATCCAAGGACTCAAAGGTCCAAAATTATACAATTTTCCATAAAAACATAAAATAACATTTACCACCATAATGGATAGCGAAGTCCTTGCACACTCTGCAAGTTGCTTTAAGAATCCCGCAATTCCTAATGGTGGTTCAATGCTACCCAACCATGTGGAACCCTTAGGTACACCCCATTGAACTAGGAGGCAACCAACCAAGTAATCCAACATTACATGCCAAACATGGGGTTGGACATGTCAAATTATAAGATCATATTGACATGCACAAAAATTAATTCAAAACTTAACACAAGACACAACAGATACGTTGGGAAAACCCTCCTCTTGAGGGAGAAAAACCCAGCCAATAATATCTCTTATATTATTGATTCACAAATGAGAAACTCCTTTACAATAGAGGCTGATAAGTAGGCCAATAACCAGTATCACAAACTGATGTAAGTACAGGACTGAGTGATACAAACTGTCTGGATATCTCTGCCTTGTACTCAGATCTCAATCTGCACTTTACACAAACTCGCAGTGCTCTTGTATAGTACTGAAGATGAATATGAATGCTAATGAATTCGATGATGAATGGAGTACAAAATGAAGTTGTGTATATACCAAATAAAGGGAGAGACGTGCCTCTTCAAAGAGCATGTCGGCCTTATTAAGAAATAAATCTTTTACTAAACAAGGAGTCGGCCTTCTCAAAATCGCGCCTCATTATTTAATACAAGTCTCTTCATTAAATGCATATTAAATAATGTTTATCAAAGGAAGTCTCTTCATCAAATCGTATATAATAATTAAATAGACAACGGTTAGCATTTAATTATTATCTCCATGCGATTTGGGTTGGAAGGATTCGCCTGAAGCTGCTACGAACTTCAACACTCCCTCTCAGCTAGGGAGGATACTTCCAGCTGGACAAGACATATCACCTCAACATGATGTCTACCACAATGGCTACAACCAAATGTGGAAAAGAAGAATATCACCTCATTGTGATATTAGATATTGCCTCAACACGATATCTACCATAATGGCTACAACCATACTATGGTGTGTACAAGTGTTCATCACTTGCGTGATGTTGTCACCTCAACATGACTTTCACCATGGCTCTACCAGAGGGTGAAACACAAGTACAAAATGTGTCATGGAGTCACACACATGACATCCACCATGACTCTCTCAGAGGGTAGAAACAAGGGCTTTCACGTCAAATCTCAAAGAGAAATGCATTAACAAGGGACTTCACCTCGAACTTCTCTCACAGAGAAGAACTCATTAAA
>VDFB02358479.1:0-29580 GCA_007258455.2 Sequoia sempervirens | reverse complement strand
ATAAACATTCAAAATAGCGAACAACAATTGTGGAGATATAAGAGTATGTGGCAATCGAACCAGACAAGAAGCAAATAACTATATTGATATTAAAAATTGAACATATATATATATATAGATAAATGCATGACCTCAAAGATACACATAGAAAATGCATATACAAACACACACACACACACCTTAAATGTAACAATAATGGTTTCAACAACAACCTAGGAAATTATCTTTTCAACAACACCTTATCAGAAAGGAAAAAATATAGCCAAAGCTATAGACCAATAGTCAACAATGCCTTATGGATAACAACATAAACTCTATAACATTTATTATTGTATTGTGAATCGAATATGAAACAATATAGCCAAAGCTAGAGAACAACACTCAACAATTCCCTATGGAAAATAACATAAACTCTAAAAAATTAACTATTTTATTGTGTTACAACCATTCACATAAAATGGAAGCCATAAATGAAACAATATAGCCTAAGGTAGAGAACAAAAATCAACAATTCCTTATGCAAAACAACATGAACTACATAAAATTAACTATTTTATTGTATTGTAACCATCGCCACAAAACAAAAGACATAAATGAAACAATATTGGTATCAATAGTGACCCAGATGGGAAAACTTGTAAAATACAAAAATTCATAGTAGCAAACCTATACAAAACCATTGCCACAAAAGGCTAACCATAAATCAGACAATATTGGTTTCAAAAAACTATATAGTATTTTTTCAAAAACACCTTACCAAAAAGGAAACAATATAGCCTAAGCTAGAGAACAACAATCAACATTTCCTTATGGAAAACAACATAAACTGTATAACATTAACCATTTCATTATGTTGCAACCATCACCACAAAATGGAAGCCATAAATGAAACAATATTGGTTTAAATAGTGACCTAGATAGAAAAACCCACAAAAGACAAAAACACACAGTAACAAACTAATTCAAAACCTTCACCATAAAATGAGAACCACTAATTAAATGACCATAAACTATATAGCATTGCAACCATCATCACATAACAAAATCCTTAAATGAAACAATAATGGTTTTAACAACAAGCTCAAAAATTATTTATTGAACAACACCTTATCGAAAATGACCATATACACACATACAAACCCACACATACATATAAACATTCAAAATAGTGAACAATTGTGGAGATATAAGATTATGAGGTAATTGAACCAAATAAGAAGCAAATAACTATATTGATATTAAAAATTAGACATATCTATATAAAGATAAATGCATGACCTCAAAGATACCTGTAGCAAATGCATATACAAACATACACACTCACACCTTAAATGAAACAATAATGGTTTCAACAACAACCTAGGAAATTATTTTTTTTGACAACACCTTATCGGAAAGGAAACAATATAACTAAAGCTATAGAACAACAATATCTTATGGATAACAATATAAACTCTATAACACTTACTATAGTATTGTGAATCGAATATAAAACAATATAGACAAAGCTAGAGAACAACACTCAACAATGCCCTTGGAAAACAACATAAAATCAATAACATTCACTATTTTACTACGTTGCAACCATTGACACAAAATGAAAGCCATAAATGAAACAATATAGCCTAAGCTAGAGAACAACAATCAACAATTCCTTATGCAAAACAAAATGAACTGCATAACTTTAACTATTTTATTGCATTGCAACCATCACCTCATAACGGAAGCCATAAATGAAACATTATTGGTATCAATAGTGACCCAGATGGGAAAACCTACAAAAAACAAAAATTCATAGTAACAAACCCATACAAAACCATCGCCACAAAAGGTGAAGCATAAATCAAACAATATTTGTTTCAAAAAACTATATAGTCTTTTTCAACATCACCTTATCGAAAAGGAAACAATATAGCCTAAGCTAGAGAACAATAATCAATACTTCCTTATGGAAAATAACATAAATTATATGACGTTAACTATTTCATTGTGTTACAACCATCACCACAAAATGAAAGCCATAAATGAAACAATGTTGGTTTCAACTGTGACCTAGATGGAAAAACCCACAAAACACAAAAACTCACAATAACAAACTGATTCAAAAACTTCACCACAAAACATGAACCATAAATGAAACAATATTGGTCTCAACAATGACCCAGATGAAAAACCCACACAACGCAAGAATTCACAGTAACAAATGAATGCAAAAAAAAACAATATTGCCTTCCAATCATCATGACTATAGGGAAACCATAAATGAAACAATATAGCCTAAGCTATAGAACAACAATCAACAATGCCCTTTGGAAAATAACATAAACTATTTTTGAAATACTCTAGATAGGGTTTTTTCAATATGCACCTCTTCTCGCACCTCTTCCCGCTTGCTTCAAATGCACCTCTTCTCGCTTGTTTTCTCTCTGCTCCCTTATTTCTCTAATGCCTACAAAAAATGGGCAAATAATTATCACAACCGACACTTTTTTATTGCTTTTGCAACCATCGCCCCATGCAAAAAACACAAAATAACCTTCAACCTCCTTCATAGAAATTCTGCAATGAATAATCGCACTTGCACCTTCACAAAAGCTTACCCTCCTTACTCATAGATCTGATAGAAGGTAAATCCATAGAATGACACCCAATAATTCCTTATCAAAAATTGTGTAGAAACTAACCATGTTTTCTGATGTTTTAAAAGGAAAGAGTTACTTACAACCATCACCACTACACACAAACCATACAACAATTAATGTTGATTCCATTGAGTGTTTAATTTCACTAGCCTTCTCTATCGGCGTCCCAAATGCCTTCTCTATCAGCGTGCCAAATGTTTTTAATTTAAAAAGAAAAAAATTTCCACCTTTTTCCAACCGGCATCCCAACACCAGAACAATTAAAAACTGGGAAGGCTGACAAAAATTCTTACCAAAGTTCACACATATAGCCTATCAAATAATTACCATTCGTTATCATTTTACTTCTGCATTCACTAGCCTTATGACCAAAATTATTATAAGCATAGAACTTCTCATTAATTTGTTGAGGGTTCATAGCATCAAGTACCTTTGAGGCTTGAATCAATTCTTACTCATCATGCTTCTACACTCAACTAGTTTATGACCAAATTTATTACAAGCATAGTAGTTACCATTGAACCCGATAGGAGTATTTTATATTTAGGGTTAGATTTTCTAAAATTATTCTTCTTGTTCTAGACAAGAATGAATCCACCTCCTCTGTTGTTATCTACATTTATATTTGCATCTCTAGAGGATGCATCCTTAGGATTTTCCGTGCAAACTTTCTCCTCTATTTTAAACTTCCCTTCTGCTTTGAAGTTGTCATACTGGTTTGTAGATGCATTGGACATATGAGTTCTTCCATTTTCAAAACCCAAACTAGATTTCTCTTTTGATGTTTTTAGAGATTTAATCAACTCATCAAGAATTCTAGAACCTCCTCTCAATTTTAGACCTAAGTTGTCAATTTTCTCTTTTTAGTTTTCAAGTTCTTTCCTCAAGGATACAATCTCTTCCTCAAGCTTTAAACATTCATAATTTTTATCATTGAGTTTGGTATTCAAGAAATCTTCAATTCACTTGCTTTCTTCACCTTTGAATTTTAAGTTTGAGACCACATCTTTAGATTCTTTTAATTTTATTTCACATCCATTTCCTCCTATTTGAGCTTTATATTTTTCAATTTATTCTTTTGATTCTTTAGCTTTTTCCTTTAATTTTTCAATTCTCTCTTTTGATTTTTTTGGAATGTACTCATATTTGAAAATTTTTAATCTTGCTTCATCTAGACAAGAGTTCTCCTTCAAAGTAAACTTCACAAACATTAGGATTGATGTCCCAGTGTTTAGGTTACATTGCATCTAGATCTGGTTCTAAAATAAACATTTCATTGATTTTTTTATAGACCCCATATATTCAAGAGTATGATCAACCTCAGTTATTAAACTTCTCAAGGAACTTGGCTTTGCTACCAATTGTTGAACATAATGCAGTGCTAAGAGAGGTTGAATTAGCATATACTAAAACTTAACCATTCCCATTTGTGGATTATTCATCACATCACATAATCTAAAAGAAGAGAATAAGAGAAACCATGCACCACACAAAGAAACCAATATTTTTACATGGAAAACCCAATGAGGAAAAAAATGGTGAGAATTCACTCATAATAAATAAATCTCATTGCTTACAAAGATTACAATGTTGTTTAAGACTCACTACCTATGAACTTTTGAACTAAATTGTACAACCTTATGAAAATATATAATGGACCTAATGAGACTCATTGTTTCAAAGTAGGATAAATGAAAATTATAATGAGAAATATGAATATGAACTACTATGAAGAAGAATCCAACATGTATTGTTGTGGCAGTCCCCTTTTCACATAATTAACCCTTCACACTGACTTCACACACTTTATCTTCAACATACTACTCACTCACAACATTCTAAAATTGTGATAGCTTCACAAATGAATTTTATCTTTTGTATATATCCTCTGCAACAAATCAAAACCTTAATTAGGTTGGAAACAAGATAACCTCTAGATGAAACAAATGATATTGCATGGGTTAGCTCCAAAAATGCATCCAAAATAATGGAATCTTAGTTATAGAATAGCCCAAAAATATCATAACATATTTATCAAAGCAAGATTAATTTATTAGCATTGACCATAGATAAAAGAACCAATTTTGTGAGCCTATATCACTAAAACTTCCATTGTTTCGATTTACATCATCAGGGAGAAACCAAGTGTTGCAAGTATGAGAAAGTTTGGTGGTTTCATCATTAATGTTGTCATTGATGTCAACATAGTTTATAATGTTACAAATTGTGCATGTATAGTTGAGATGTTCTGAGTACATGGAGCTATTATTATGATATTGTAGATGTGTTGAATTGATGGGTTTCCAAGTGCTTTTGAGAAAATTAATAAAGAGAGAAGTTAGAGTTATGCATGTGTTCAGAATGTGGTTTGCGTTTCTCCTATGTTGATCCTTTGCTTGTGAAAATTTGAAGATTTTTTGTTGATGATATGATTGTAATATATACTAATCTATAACTTCTAGGTTGATGGTAGGGTATGTGCAGGATCATCAGGAAAAAATAGGCCCTTAAGTGGCAAAAAATTTAGAAAAATCAAAGTTAGGAAAATTGACGTAAAAATTTGAATAAGTTATCTATATTATTTTAAAAATATGTAAGAATAGAATCTATAGAAAATTGAATGTAGTTTCTAAACTACTAGGTTTTTTTAAAGAAAAAAAAAATTGGTGAAAATTTGAAATTTCAATGCAATGGTACATAAATTTGAGGGGAAAAAAAAGTAGGTGTTTGTCTGACCACCTTAACCACAATAATTTAATAATAATTTTTTTTTATAAGATTTTAGATATATGTAGAGGACTCATGCCCCAATGTGATACATATTTTTTTGTAATTTTTTTCCAAGTAAATAATTAATTATGAATTTTTTATTACAACTTTTTAAAAAATATAAAAACTCGTATGTCTGACCACCTTAACTTAATCAAAACTTCATGAAATTCAATTTTTATTTTTTTAATCCTATAGTATGCAAAGCATAGAATGTGACACATGTTTTGGATTAAAACAATGTGATACCATTTGAAATCTATAGATGTTTTTCAATCAGCCTATCAATCAAGACTTTAGTCATAATTTAAATAGAAAATGAAGAATAATTACTTATTAAATTCAAAGTAAAGCATAATTTATATTGCTGGAAAGGTAGGAATCTCCTTGAAAAACCCTTTTTGTTTCATCAATTTTGGGTAAAAAATAGATGTTAGCCACATATCCATCATATTGCCACTTTTTGGCCCATCATGATCTTGCACATACACAGTATGTGAAAGTTGCATTCACCAATGTGCGAAATATTCTCGTAGAGTTAGTTTTCTATGGAATGGGAGAAATGTTTCTACTCCATAGTCCTCCATTGTTTTTCTTAAGATCTTGCGGATCTAGAATATGTCTTATAATGGTGTTCTCTTGGTTCTAGAAAAGATGCTTGTGGTTTGGTGACCCAGAAGTTAAATTTTAGAGTTGTATGTGTTTGCATGGTCTGGATAGACTAATGCAAGGATTTCAATTTCCTAAGGTTGTTTCACTTACTATGGATGTATCTGAAGGAGCCTAAGATGTGTTCTCATGCATATGAAATGTGTTGCATCATTTGTGTGTTATCTTCTTGTTGGAAATCATGTACGTCAATGTTTATTTATGTTTTCATTATGTTTCATTGACCTAGTGTTTACACTTCATATGAGGAATAAAATTTAATTATGGAAACATGTGGTTGATCCAAGACATTATTTTTGGTCTTAGTTAAGTGTGTAATTGGTCCACTATCATTCCCTTCCACCACAAGAATGTTGAGTTGCCAACCTAATTTGAATTTATGAAATGAAGCTTATGTGGCCAACCTTGGAGAAAGTTTCTGAGGTTGAAGATGGTATAAATGCAAGTTGAATTGTGAAGAATTGAGTGATGCAAAGTAACAAAGTAACAAAGTAACAAAGTAAGCCACAAATTAAAAGAGAAGAAGTGTGTGAAAGTGAGTTTGGCTAGCAATACTTCATTGTGTTAGATTCCTAAAGGTAGTGAGCTTAAGGTTTTTGTAATCTTCTGATCAAGGTTGTGAGTGTGTGTAAATTTCCTTGGTGGATGTTTTATTTTATTTTGTATTTGTAGGCAGTGAGCCTCCCTATTGGATAGTGAGTCTTGTTGATGATGTTTTCTGCAGAGCAACAACTTAGACAAAATATAATATCCTATCTCTCTTGAAAGGTAAATCTCTATTAGCTAGCCTCAAGAGATAACCCCAAGGTCTATAATGTCAGGTCTTGATAATACATAAACAACTCAATGATAAATGTGAAAATGCTGGTAATCACAATGGGACCTTACTACAAGCAAATACTGAATCTTTAATTTATCAGATCTAGCAGTATGATGATACTTCAATCCTAAATCTAACCCAAATGATAAAAAGAAATAACAAAAGATAGGGGTTTCAGAGAGATTTCTAAATTTAACACTACTCTTAAGATTAACAATGCAAATGACAAACACTTGAAATGGACTAATCCCTCAGAAATTGATTTCTACTTGACCCAGATGGATCTGCAATCTTATAGAAACAGTGCAATCTTCTAAGGTGTTAAAGATTTTCAGATCATGAACATTCATTCAAAACAACCCTATTGCAATCAAAATGAATAAACCTCCACAATTGAAGTAAGCACAATGAATATAAAAGTCCAGGCTAACTTTGCAAAGAAACTAACAATTAGTTGGTTGCAAAAAGTATGGACCAAGGATTACTGCAACAGTTCAACTACTAAATCATAAACACTATCAATTTATCTAGCATTAAACCTAATGCATTTATCAAATAAGTTAAGAACTTCCAAAAATTGAATCACAAGAACCATGCAAGATAAACCAACCCAAGAGAATTCACCAAAAGCACAATGTATCCAATTTTATTGAATCACCCAAAGTAGCAACAGTTCTAGTATTCTATTACAGCACTTGCTCAAAATGAACTAACTTCTAACTCTAGCTATGCTGCTTAATTTTCTCTAGTATCAAAACTATCTATCTATCTATCTAGCCCTTACAAATGAGGAAAAATGCCACATTTATAGAAACCCCCAAGGCATGTCGGCCTAATTAGAATTTACAATAATAAAATAGCCACTAACAGGTTGGCCAAGAGGAATTCAAAATCAAATAGAATATGCATTAAATGCATGAACTCCATCTAGGTCAGCCTAGGATCTCCAATATAGCTCAGACCAATGCATGCAAAATAATAGGGAAGCACAAATTCTGATGTAGCCTTGCATTAACTGCTTTCCCCTTTGTCTTTATTTTGATACACCCTATCATGCATCATCAAAAGCACCTTGCCCAAGTCGGCTATAGGTGGCAAAAGTAAAACCTTAATTCTCCTTTCGATGGATTTAATATTTTTCTCTTGATTGCTCCACCGACTTATACCACTCAACCCTATTGGATTGATATTTATCAATAACTACAATATAAGTCACTGCATCATCTAACTGATGCTCAATAACTGGATCCTCATTAACTAGAGAATATACATTTCACCACCATTTCTTCCACTGCTCTAAGCTCAAATGGTTTCATGTGAACTTCCTTCTCCCTGTCATTACTTCAAAGAAAGAAATGCATCTATCATGGATATCAGTCAGGGTATGCTCAATTTTCCTCCTCTACTTATATATCTTCTTCAAAACCCTTTTCCTTATTTTCAAAGCTTCAAACCATTCCCAAGGTTTTGCAGCTCTGGAGGAAGGGAGAACTCCATCACTCACCAACTTATCCTTAGAGTATTCCATGATGGTCTTGGCCTTCTACAATAGGAGATCTACATCCTCTTTATCTTGAGCCAATACATCTTTCAACCAGCCTATTTCCCTCATTGCATCTCCTCTAGTTGAAAGGATGTCTTTGATAGCATCATCTCCTTTAGTCTGTACCCCTTGTAACTAGTTTTTTGTAGCAAGAGTGGTGGCCTTCATTCTTTCCAGCTCAGATATAGTTTCTTGGGGTAGGAAACTTGCAACAAAAGATGAGGAACTAATGGATTGCAGGGGTTTAATCAAATCTTCTAGATATTTCTTAAGTCTTTCATTCTCTTTCTTAAATTCCTATTTAGCTTGTGCTTTTGTCCTCAATCTTCGCAAGATCGCAGCACTTGAACCCTCCTATTCTTCAATATCTTGTTCTATGGAAGTGGGTCCTAGGTTGATAGTTTGCATGTTGTAATCACTCTTTGTAACCTCATCTCTATTCTTTTATGTGGCAGAAGTAGCAATATGGACCACTCTGTTGTTTTCCTCATCCCTTTCGATCTTGGAGATGACCTTAGCCTTCTTCTTTCCTAAGTTGCCTTTTCCTATTTTTTCCAGTAGCTCATCCCAATTGGGAGGGGTATCATCCACAAAAAATTATTTTCTCTTTATTTCTTTATCAAGCCAACCTGGAATAATAGAATCTAATCATATTTCACTTTGTCCCACTTCTTCCTGTTGACCCTTGAGTGTATCTTCCTGCTTCTCAGTAAATTATTTATCTTTATCATGTTCCTCTCTGCCATACTCCTTTTCTTCATGCACTGGTGATGGAGTCTTAACAGGTGCTTCCTCTCTCTAAGGAGGTCTGTCTTTTCTACTTTTAGTAGGAGAATCCTCATAAGTTACTAAGGGAGTTTGTAAGATTTTCTCAATTTCTACATCTACACTATGAAGGTCACCTTCTTGAAATTCATCCCCCCCTTCACTTGATAGGTGCTCCACATTTTTTGGTTGTTCTAATGCACCATGTGGCTCATGGGGTGGAGAAGCCTCTTTATGTTGTTCTACAACAAAGGTTGTTGGAGGAATATCCTTCCTTCACACACTGTCCTTGGGAGAAGGAGTTCTTGATCTCCTTGTATATACATGTGTCTTCTCTCTAGAAGTTCTACATTTACCACTGTTGAAGGATCAGTTTCACTTTTCTCCTTGGAAGATGCACCCTTCTTTCTGGAACCTCGAGTTGTTTTCCTCTTTTTAGGTGTTGGGGCACCATCCTTTTCTTCTCCTTCATCGGGTTCTTCCTCTACAGATTTCTCTATCTTTGAAGTAGAAGTCCTCTTCTTTGCTTTTGGTTTCCACTGTTTCTCCTACTCTTCTCCTTGGGAACCTTTGATCTTAATCTTAAAGGGACAATCCAGCTTGGTCTTGCCCTTAGAATCTTCCTCAGTCGACTCCTAAAAAGTTGAATGGGATTTTAGATCCCCCATCAGATTATAGGTACATGGAACTCCTTCACTTTCAAGCTCCCACACCTTGTGCTTGAGCCACAACTTGGTGTATTTCATCACAAGGGTCATGATTTGTTCTGATTCAATTTTTTCTTCTTCTAGCCAGTATACTTCTCCAATTTCCCTATCCTTAATTGGCTCATATTCGTGACTTTGGATTAAGTCTCCATCATCTTCCACCTAATCAGGGACCATTTTTACACTATACATTTGGACCACATCAACTGGGAGTCTAGATAATTTCTTCTTTCTTACATCAAACTCATCCTTTCTATTGGCCTAGTAGTCCTCTATGTCATCCCTGTGGTGGTATTCCCTCCTAGATTTCTTCTGTGCTTCACGAGTGATATCAAAACCCAACCTTTTGGAATGGTAAGACAACCCAAGAGTGCCCATTTCCTCCTCATTAGCATAGGCTAAATTAATTGAAGGGCATACCTCACTAGTACCTATCTTTAGAGGAAAATCTCCACCAAATCTAGTTTTATGCTTATCTATCTTAACAATGGCATCAAAGTCACATATTTTCCTTGTAACCTTCAGAAGTATAACACGGTCTGTGGGGTACCTTGGAAGCTTTTATGGAGCCCTCTAACGGCCATCAATTCTTATGTAGGAGAAGATGGGAAACTGTATGAACCAAGCCCCATACCTTTTAATTAGCTCCTTAGCATCAACTAATATTCTTACATGCTCTGCACCTTGGAGCAATCTAGTGATGTGCATGGTGAATGCATCATTCACCCTCCTTTAACTTGGCCTTCCTAAGTGCAATTAAGGATAAAATTAATAAATTACATCCTGTCCAAATACTCCTCTTGTGGTCAATCCTTTATAGGGATGGAATCTTGCAAGTGCATACACTAAATAGGAAGTCATGGTGAAGGCCTTAGTCTATAGTACATTACACATTTTTTCGTGAATCACCTTACTTATAACACCTACCCAATGATAGTTAATATTTTCCTACTACATCCTCACAATGACATGGAACATCCAATTCTCAAACATACCTACACTCTTCAGGCCTACCACCGGGCTAAGCAATGTGATGGCATCATAAACTTCTTCTTTAGACTTTTCCCTGAGCAACTACTTAGGCAGTTTTGAGAAATGAGACTTTGGCTTCTCAAGCCAAGAGTTGATAACCTGTTGTGACTTAATAGTCTCCTCCTCATAGTACCTCTTAGCTTCCTCCATATTGAATGCTACTACATGTGATCTATCCGACATATCAAAAGTCTATGTAAGAGAGACAGGGTTAATATTAGCCAATACTCTCCCTTGAGGACTGACTATCCTTTGTAAATCCCTGTCATAGTGTCAGGAACATTCCAATACCAACTCATAACACTAGAGTATGGGGGAAAATCCTACTACATGAGATAATCTTGATTACATTAATCTCCAGGCTAGCACTGAAAGATATTTTTGTGCCATCCTCGCCTTAAACTCCTCATAGTTCCATCGACCTAAATTTGTGTTTGAAACATTAGACTAGACTAAGGCTATCTTACTTTCCAGGATCCTACTCTTTATGTCACATTTAACTCTTTATGCTTCTAAGATAGAGGATCCTTTCATATCACCCTTAGCCATTCCAGTCGCTACCTTGCTAGCTTCAGCTTGCATCCACCGAATATTAGCATGAAAATCTAATTTTTGATAACATACTCATCATAGTGTTAGCTAAAAATCATAATAAAACCATCAAACTAAGAAGTTTGGGATTCCAAGCTAACTAGGGAAAACCAGTTTGGAAGGAATTTTGAAAAATTCCAAACCAGGTGGATTTTCTCGAAGAAGGCACAAAATCAACAATAGATCACCAAAATGAAGAAAGGATGCATATAACGTTGTGTAATTTATCAGTTAAAAGCATGGAATGTTAAGCATTCATCATTACATCCATCTATCTTATCCAATCTCTAAGTTCCAAAAATCTTTCTAGAGAATTCAGAAAAACCTATCTAGACCGAAATTCTATGAAAATAACAATACCATATGAACTTTGGGGAATGAAGAGATGAAGGAGAAATTGGGAAAATCTAGGATTGACGAAAATCTATGACGAAGGAAAGATTCTAGATTTTCAACACATTCTAGGAAAATGGAGGAGACAAGGAAACTCAGGGAAATCCACTAGCACAGGAAAATCCTGAAATTGAAGGAAAACCCAAACTTCGACATTCTAACACGATCTCACTCAAATTGATCGAACGATCATAAATTTGAGGAATTTGGGCCTACAACAAGTTTGACCTGAACCTCCTATTGATTTTCATTGAACTCAAATCTCCTCTTAAAGCAAATCGAAATGAAATGGCGATTCCCTAGGTATGAAACCCTAAAGATTCTCCATTGATGCACAGACAAGCTCGGGATTTAGGTTACTCAACTACTAGGTTTAAAAATATCATCATGACCCATAAGAAAGCAAGATGGAAGTAAAAAGAAATCACAAAACTCACTTTGGGAACCATCAATCTAATCAACATCATGCAACCCTAGCTTTAGAATACCCAAACACACAGAAATTAAAACTCTGAGCATATCTAGAATGCCAAAGGACCACTTACATACATCAAACAAAAGATAGGAAACATGTACATACTGTTTGATGAAATGGAAATCCAATAAAGCAATGATAGACCACAATCCTGAATGCCCGAGCAAGATTTGACAACACTGACACCCAAAAAGCAACTACCAAATCCCACAATTTGAAGGTTTGGCATGCTAAATTCAGCCAAGCACCACAAGATTAAACATCCCAACTCAATAGAATGCAAATGATAAAGGATAATGGCATGCAAATCCCCAAAAATTGATTAAATACATCCCTCACAATGTGTATGAGTGATCATAAATGTAGTCGACAAGACAAGCTGAAGAAACTTGGAAACCCGACAAAAAAATAGAATTTTAGAAAAATTCATTCTAGGCGGAATTCCGCGAAGTCCATAATTTCCTAAACTGCAATGTTTATTCACTTCACTAGACTTTGAATGAAATTTGGGAAAATTTGGACGGAGGGGAAAATCCTGAAATGGAGTAAAAACCTGAACTTCGTTCAAAACTTAAGATTTTCAATTGTGCAACCTAGAAGGGGGGCATTTGTATGAATAAGATAAGAATTCAAGCACATGCAAAGGTAACCAAAACCTTAATATAAAAGGGCCAAAAAATCAAGAACAAAAGCGAGAGAGGGTCCCTGCTTTCAGTGGGGCGTGTGTGCAAAAACTACACAACAAATGGTGACTATGTTGGGAAATGCTCCAGAGCATTTGGATGATGAACAAGAATCATGAACCCAGAAACTCTAGTTTCAATCTCCCGATCAAACAAATAAATCAAAATGTAAGATTAAAGAATTAGAACCAAAGGTGGATTGAACCTTCCATAAACTAAAAATCCAAGTCTGTGCACATGAATTCATTTCCCTCCTTGAGCCACTACTGAAACAAAGTTTAATCAGGTCAGGCTACGTAAAGATTCTAACTCTAAAAGAAACCTAGATAGAGCCTCGCTGCCAGTCAGGCATCTATAGCCTTGACAAGGTTATCATTGTTACTCTCCCAAACATAGCTATATTGCCAGCCAGGCATCTATAGCCCTGATAGAGATATTCAAACACTCCTAATAAGTTGAATTCATTTGATTTTCAATATTTTCTCTTTTCTTCTTTTTGATATTTCTTTTCTTTTTTACTTTTCATTTCAACCTATGAACAATGAAGTTCACACTCAGGGTTGAGAACCATAGTGGTACTAAAGTAGAAATAAAAAATTTCACCTAAAAAGACCTCACAAAGATCCTACAGTAACCTCAAGATTCTTAAAATGTATGAAAGATATAAGATTTCAAAATACTTCAAATTCAAATCAAACCAGTAACCCATCTTACTTAAATCAAACATTTAGATTGCTTGACAATAACAAAGACCTTAACCATCCATTCAAGACACATGATTAAAGTTCATCAAGGAAATACTCAGAACAATCCTAGATAAAAGCATATTTGTCATGTAGGTGCAGTACATCTAGAAGAAAACAAGAAGACCTCCAAAGCAATAGCAAAGTAAAAACACACCAAACCGAAAGAAAAAGAAAAACAAAAAGGGAAACCTACTCTAACCAAAGCAAAGCAAAGAAAAACAAACAAAAAATAAACCTACTCTAACTATGTATAGGAAAAGAGATAAAACAGCTCAAGACTGGAAATAATGCTTCAAATACTACCCATTGAAGGGTAGTGGGATATCCTCCCCAGTGAGAGTTTGCAAGAAAAAAGCATTATCTCCCAGAATCTCTAAGATCTGGTAAGGTCCAAGCCAAACTCTGTCAAATTTACCATGTTCCCCCTTATGCTCATGGCCTTTATCCTATTAGAGAACCAAATCAGAGATCTGAAAAGTGTTTACCTTCGCTCTTCTATCAAACCACCTTTTGACTACCCCCTGATGTTTGGAAAAGTTTTCTAGGGCTTCATCTCTTTTCTCCTCAAGGTTTAACAACTCAACAAGTTTGGCTTCACGTTTATCCCCTTCATCATAACATTCATTAATGAACTCTAGGGTGGGGATTTTTAACTGAATGGGAAACACAAGTTCTAACCCATCAACCAGGTGGTAAGGGGATATTCCTATGGAAGTCTTGTGTCTTGTACGATCTGCCCAGAGAGCAAATCTGATTTGGGTGTGCCAATCCTTAGGATTTCTTTCTAACAACTTGCAAATAACAGTCATGAGATTTTTATTAGAAGACTTAGCCAGAACATTACCTTGAAGGTAATAATTAAATGAAAACTTAATTATAATTTCATGATCAAAGGCCCAGTTAGAGGATTTCAATGATGCAAATACAGGACCATTATCACAAACCAAAGACATAGGACATCCAAATTAGTTAATAATACCTAATTCGATGAAATTGATTACCACCTCAGAAGTACATTGCTTGCAAGCAAGGTCCTCAGTCCATCTTGTAAAATAATTAGTAACAGTAAGAATATACCTGTGACCTACAGAGGAAGGTAGATTGATTGGACCTATAAAGTTCATTCCCCACTGCGCGAAAGGTTTTACCTCAATGACTAGTTGAAGTGGGAGTGCTGCATACTTCTCTCTAGTTGCTATAGTCTGACACACATGACAAGTTATGACATGGTTGTGTGTGTCTTTGAACAGTGTTGGCCAATAATAACCAGCTCTAAGAATCTGATTCATTGTAGAAGGTGTAGATCCATGGCCTTTACTATATCTGTCATGAAATTCCAACATTACCCTTTCAGATTATGCTTTTCCTAGGCACCTTAAGTAAACACCATCATGATTTTTCTTATATAGAATAGATCCCTTCAACATGAAACTGTCACTCTTTAAATGCAATGCCCTTCTCTGTACTGCATTAAGATGGTTAAGAAGCAAATCAGAGGGGTATTACATCCTCCCCCCCTAGGGTCAAGCTTACTCCTGGAAGCCTGCAAGTACCCCTAGTACAAACTCCATAAAATCACACATAACCAATGGTTCTAAAACTAAACCACTCCATATCTCATCATAAAAACAACAGTAACCTATGCTATAATCAACCCAACCAAGAACACTATCAATCTATACAAATCAACATGGTGAAGTAACCACCAACCAAATCTACAAAACACATATCCATGGATTAACATACATAATACACATATGAACCAATACACATCACTGAGAATCATCACAAGGCCACATAGTGCATTATCATTACAATGTTAACTCATGACAAGGTATGCAACATTATCACTTCAACATTCATTTAACATTTTGCATTTTGAATCCAAGTACAATAATTTAATCTCTCATGATTTCTTAAGACTTAACAATAAAGTTGGGGACTATAGGCCTCACCAACAAGATGCACCTATTATGCAATTATCATTAACATGCAATGGTTTCACTAATCCCTTTTCTCTAAACTTTTACTTACTGCAAAACTATTTTCTATTCATATTATACATTTTCCATGATTATGAATGCAACTTGGGGACTTAGTTTCTTTACCCAAGGTTTGATCTAATAAAAAAAACCTTCATGAATACATAAGCATTTTATCATAAGACACAAGATACCATGGGTTTCAATACACCACACACTCAAGGACAAGCATCTTCATTAAACCAATGGGAAGAGAGAGAAGGCAAGAGTTATTTATAGTTCTAACATAGGAATGAATGCAATCATGGTTTCATCATCACATGATCACTTTCACACAAATGCATCAATCATATGAGAGTATGCATGAATCTCTATGAACTAACAACATGATCATTCATTTTCTACTACCATATTTCATAATTTCAAAATAATATAACATGCAAAAGCAACTCCAAAACCACATAGGGTCAATTAGGCAATCAATTGCACAATGGGGTAAAGCACAAGAAAACATGCATCAGATACTTGCATGGTGAAGAAAAACAACAAGACTCCAGAAGAGAATATACACTAAAGGAACTTCTTGGCACCCTCAAGGTCAAACAGACCTTCCAAGAACATGAGCAAAGAACCAAGCAAGGGTAATTTTAGGCAACACATGTCACCTACAACCCACCAACAAGCTAAGGTCCAACATGCTCACCCGCAACATAGGATAGATTGGAGTAATCGATCTCAACCTCGAAGACTCTCAACCAAGGGAATCGCTCCAATCCTGAAGGGTAAGGCAAGAACTAGGAGGCATCATTCCTCCACAACTCAAGACAAGGTTGGAAAACTCAACCCTCTAAAACGCCATACTAAGGCACTCAAGGAAATAGGTCCTATTACTATCTTGCCCCAACAAGCACTTGGAACACACCCAACAAACACACTACAACCACACTCAAGCACCACTCAAGGGTCACAAATTTTTACACAATGAAAGAGCCAAGCATCAAGAAGGAGACCAATCAAAACACACTTATTGGCAGGCTCACGGGCCTAACTAACCCCCACCAAAGAATTCATCAACAAGACATGCAAGGGGCAGAAATAACAACAAAACTGGTTGTTGTCCACCACACACAACACACCAAAAATTCACATGCTACACAATTGTCCATAATGCATTCTTCCAGTAGGAGGGATATCGATGCATTGCACACTACACCGAGGGTCCGATCCTTTCCACTGGCTTCCTACACCATTGGACCTACACCACCTCACAAATTTTTTTGGGTAGACAAGTGACATCAAGACAAAAAGGAAAACATAAACCAATGAAAAAAGCACCTAGGTCAATGCCATGGCTCATAGTGCCCAGAGTATAACCTACACAACTAATAGCTTAATGGGTTCCACATTATCCCAGAGTACCCAGTGTTTAAACCTGAGCTCTAATACCATGTGTAACACTCCGCCACACAACCCTAGGGGAAGTTGCAATTAACAACACAAATGCAATAATTTTTTTTTTGTTTAAGAAAAAAAGCATGAAAGTTCACTACCCATTGCCAACAACCCCTAAGGTTACGAGATTGAGTTTACTTAAACCAAAACAAGAAACATGAATTAAAACCATTACATTTAATTATTTAACGAATTAATTACACATCCATTCCATACATGATAAAATTATGACAAGGCATAAGAAATACCACATGATCCCAATAATAAACTTTACAATATGATTACAACACTCATTCCTCGAATGAGGTAATTCCAATATGCAAGGTTACAAATTACAACTTCCACCTCGATACAAAGAGGGGTAATAAATTACATTAATAACTGAAAGAATAAAGCATGAAGGTACTGGATCCCACGAGCTCTCCAACTAGAAACCTCATCCACACGAACAAGAAGATGACCCAATAGATTAAGGTGCACGTTCCACCCAACCATGTGATACTCGAAGGCTTACCCCCCATGCTAGGAGATAGTAACAAGGAATTCTAGCTAAGACCATCCACCCCTAGACACAGGAAAACTCACACTGACACAACCCAAACACATGAACCAAACATCCATAAGGATAACACAAGAACAACTCCAACATCATTGACATAGGTCACATTGCTTCCAGAAATAAAACAGATTAAGGATGATAAGAAGACCATACACATAAACCCAAATACCAACTGTTGTCATAGAAAGAGTGTCATAACATAGCTCGTCATGGGATATCCTCTAGGAATCTTCCTAGGCTCCAACCCCCACTATTAGTTGTCCTGGTGGCCTCTACCAAATCCCGACAACCATACTCACTCATGCGGAATCAAATACCTCTTGTAAGGACAAGATAGATGACCTTGCCATTCCAGGCCTTCTTATCTCATCCCAAGTCTATACAAGCCCTTGCATCCATGAGTGAGGCTCAATTATCTTAATTAATGTGAAAAACTACCTAACTTCTAAGTATATTGTTTTAGTTATCACTTGATTAAACCACCTCTGAAGGTTTCCCAGTTTAGCTCTTTGGGATCTGGCCCCTAACAGAAGCCACTCTTCTACTTGACAACATACCAAACAAAACCAATCACCAAGGGAATACCAAGTGCAAACCAACAAGATAAAACCACTCCAACTCTAGGAGGAACATAAAATGAAAATCCACTCCAACATAGGAGGCAATAGACACATAAACCACTCCTTCCAAAGGAGACACGAACCATCCTCGTTCATGAAAATCAGGTAAAACAACCGGATACAACTATACGCCCTACCCAAGGAAATACAACAGTTGACTAAAATATTACGACAACCCACACAATTAAATGAAAACCCCATCTGAAAGACTTACATAAACAAATCACTCCAAATAGAACAAACAACTCAATCAAAGAGTTCTCTAACCTCTGGAAGCAAAACTTAGTACTACCTGTCATGCCTAAAATTTCCAACCTATCACAAACACAATCAACCATGTTTGCATAATACAACTCCTAAAGCCTAACAGTCAGGCCCAAAAATTTACACGAATAAAACCCTTTTTTTTTTTTGTACAACCTAACGTATACCCATCATACTGATTTTACACAACATAACCTTGGGAGCCTACACAAGGTTGATGACACTATAATGAAGAAGAGACAACTCAATATTTATCAATCCATAAGCTCTTGCTATCCAACTCACTTAGCCAAATTTTGAATATGTTTAACTTAATCATCCTTTGAAGTAATGTGTATTAATATTAAACCCACATTAATATAACTTTCCTTTATCTAAAATAATAATTTTGACCTTAATAATATCATTACAAGGAATTTAAAAAAAAATCATATTTATTATTAATTGAACACATGACTTTTAAATCACACAATTTAGCTCATATAAACATATATCTATCTATATCTACATATACACTCTTAATTGTTTTATTCATATAACTTCTACTTTATTAGTTTATTTATTTATTTATTTTTATTTCTTTAAACTTTTAGAAAACTATTTTATTTATTTAAAATATTTCTTTATTTTTATTTGTTTTAAAATAAACTAACTAACTAAAAATTCTGACTCAACTTGATCTTCTATCTCCCTATTTATTTTAACATACCCCAAATATCTTTAAAAGCTAAGGAAACTTCATATTATTTTAACTATTTAAAAATACATAAGAATTTAATTCTACACATCTTATCTTCCTTTTTTAAGATGGATCCATTCAACTCTAATCTTATTATTATAAGATGACTAAAGTAAATCATGATACAAATTATAAGACTCTTCACCATTTTAGTTTGTTTTTATTATAGTGGGGAAAGGATATGGGGATTGGACGTAAACCATGAGGGGAGGAGTATGGATTTTAGATAGGTTATTACTATTTATTTATTTATTTGGTTTGTTCTTTTTTTCCCATTCACAATGGCATCTAAACTCTCCTCCTCACATTCTGACGTTCTTTCTTTATGATGCAGAAGGATATGATACGCGTCCCTTAGGCTTAATCAATTATTTTATTACTAAAATCTCTCTCTATTTATTTCCTTGTGTTTATCATTTGAGTGAGAAGAATATTAGGTTAGATGTGGTTAACCCTAAAATAAATTTTCTTTTGTATCCTATCTATCCTCATCTCAACTTGCACAGGACTGGAAGGAAAAAGAAAAAAGGAAAGCACCACCAATGGAGATACCACAGCAGGGCTAGAAGTATGGCTTGACCATGTTTTACTATTAAGTAAATATGGGATTTTATTTTTTTTTTCCTTCTGTGTTTTTGCAAAAGAGTTTTCATCTGCATTTTTTTTTTTCCTGCTAATACATTACACAGTTCCTTCGTTTATTTCTTGTGTTAAAATTGTTAGTTCTCTGCTGTTATTTTAGATTGAAATGGGAGGGGAAATCTAATTTTTTTGAAAGGAATGGAATATATATATATATATATATATATATATATATATATATAATTTTGTATGATTTTATTTTCATTTAATTTAAATTTTCCCCAAATGAGATATTGTATTGCTCATTATGCTTTCTCTAATAAATTCAAAATTTTGATTCCAAGATTTTTGAGTTCTTTTATAAAGAACATGAAATTTTAAATCTGGGTGTATACCTGACACAAATAAAAGTCAAATAAATTGAGATTTATACTTGATAGATATGCTTACCCATACAATCAGCTGTAACACCTAATAAAATTGTAACATAGCACCCAGAATTTATTGTGATGTTTGACGTGTATCAGTGACAGACGCCTTAGCACTGCAATTTTGGGTGAAGTCAGAAAGAAGATAATGTTTAGGTGTGAGGATAATTGCAACATAAGCAGCTTGGTTCATCATTTAAGGAACCTTATGCATCTTTTCCATCACGTCACTCAGGCCAAAGGAAAATAATTATTAATAGCAGTACTAAATCTGCTTGCACCACGAAGATACGCCAACCTGCTGACTTTACACAAAACTCATTAATTTGTAATTACCTTCTACCCACCTTAGCGCCATACAATATTGTTGGTTGTCCTAACGTTAGGCAAGATTTGGATATGCCAGCAATTTTTCAACCATTCTTAATGGCGCATGACTCACAACAGATATCTTCTTACCCACGCCAGTCCACCATCCATATCTTGCAATGAATATGCTCAACTAACCAATCTACTATACTCATATCCATGATGTTACTACTGGCATTTTCTCTCATAAATACGATAGGGATTTCTTTTTCGTATGACTTTTTTTTCTTTTTTTTCTTTTTTTAATACTTCATATCTGCGCACTAGGTATGACTCTATTTCTCCTTATAGACTTGCACTGGTGGTACTGATGCGTCTGAGACTGTACGAGCACTAAAACAATTATCAAATGAGCAGGTACGTGGGGCATCCTTTACTGGTTCGATTCCCACCATGTGCATAGATACGGTGATCATAATTGATTACCCGTAGTCTTCAAAAGAATATAGAGTATATTTTATAACTTCGTTCTTTTTAAGTTGGTGGTTAAAGTTATTGAGGCATGGTGATTAGTTCTCCTCAACTATCTAAGTTTCATTGTTGTGTGACGGTGTGCTCATTGATTAACATTGTAACCATTTACTCTCCTGGAGACCTGTTGTGATTGAAGTCTTCATTGTTCAGATCCATGAGGATTCATGGCAGCGACATTGAATTTTTTTCCCACATTCACTTAATAATGATGGCCTTGTTCTACTGGTTCTATCTTTTCAAGAGGGAAGCATGATATTGTGGTGCCTCAAATTATTTGTTCATGCAATATAAGGTTAAGAATTTTGCTGCAGATGATCTTCAACGAATATTGATCTAAATCTAAGTTCTTATAAGCTTTGTATATATTTCATTCTCAACATGGAAAAATTCAAAGGCTAGGTATCATATAAGATAGGGAAAATCTTACAAGAAGTAGGGTCAGGATCACACATTCTTATCAGCACTTTGAAACACCAAGCGGATTGCGCATATGTTTTGGAGTAGATTATAATGTGAGCAAAGGCACTATGAATGACAGATTGAAAAGGGGGGGTGGTTAAGGGGTTTCTCACTTGCAATTCTTGATCAACGAGAAGAGAAAACACTCAAAGTATGCATAACAAGGCCACCATGGATGAGGCTGGCAAGAGTTACTATGAGCTGTTTGTGTGTGGAGGTTGGGCCCTGCACACAGTCGCCCCTTCTTTTTTGTTTATTAAATTTAACCCCTTTATTTTTGTTGGTATTATCTTATTCCTCTAACGTAGGTAATATGTTTGCAAATAAAAGAGCAAAAAACGGAATCGTTTAATACTCTGTTTAATAACATACAACAGTACAAGAAAACATCATTCATGATGCAATGTCTGAAAACTCTTAATCTTTTACGCTATTCTTGTTTGAAATCTCACCTTTAGGTTGATCTATATAAAAATCAGCATATTCATAAATTATTCCATCATTACTTAAAGGCCTATATGATACATGACAAGAGGGGAGGTCACAAATTAGAAATTCACACAGATAAACAGTTTATTGATGATAACTATATTTTTATTACCATTCTTGTTATTTTGCAAACCAAAAACTGCTATACTAATCCTCAAATGCGGATTTAAACGAGGAAACCATTCATATCAATTCACCAGTTCTAACAAGTTGGACCACAAGATTTACTCAGTGAAATCTTTCATTCAGGTACAACAGAATATAACCATCAACATGAAAATGAAATAACTTTAATCTCTTTCATTTTATCTTTAATTAGATGTGATATCCACCTTTCTAAACTTGCAATGTTTTACCAGAATTATTGAAGAAGACAATGAGTTACATATCGAAGAACTTAGGCCTACTCTTTCACATTCTTTTTCATGTTACAATGCAGCACTATTTTCCCATATTTCAACATATGTAAGGAGACCCAATGAAGGACACACAACTGATAACGGCTTGCTCTCCACCCTACCATAATGGCATCATGGAGCCTCGCGGGCTCTGGCCATACCCCCGAGCAAGGAAATATGTTAACCCCAAAATGATCAATGGAGTCTTCCTAAAATTTACAAAGATGATAAAATGACATAACATCAAAATTACATGCCTATGGGATCTCCTCTTACCATATTCAACAATGATTCCTATAAACTTGCTCACATCTTACAAGAATAAACACGGGAGTGTGAAAGTAGGAAAAACTTATCTGTTTTTTTTTTGTAGGTGAGGGAGATAAACTCTTCCTCCTTCATTCCTCTCCAAATCAAGCCATCTTGAGCACTATCTTTCCCCAAAATGGAGGGATCCTCTTCTCTTCTCATACCCTCTCCCAAAGTTCTCCAAGAGGAGAAGTGGGTAACACCCCACTCCTTCTTCCTCTCCAAAATAAATAAGAGTTTCAACTTGCAAATTTTGGATGGGATGGTGTGGAGTGTACCTACCTCCATCAATGAGAGTCTTTTCCCTTATTAAAGAAGAAAGATGCACTTGGACAACCCCTCCATCTTTCTATCCCATCCTCTCCTCGAAACTCGTCACTCTCCATTATGAGGACTTTTCAGGGGTCAAATCATGTCCTTGGGGCACTATTATATTCCCACTTGACCCCTACCACTATGGTATAGACCCTAAGGGATTTATTTTTGCATACTAACCAAGGAAATAGACCAACAACCCTCTTTAAAGGCTCATTTAAAGATCCATCCGAAATTAAAACTTGAAAAAGGGTTCCTAACACCTAAACCCACTTACACCCACATGAAACATAATTAAATACCCTCACAACCCAAAAAAAAAAACAAATCATCCCTTTAATATCAACCCTCACCACCTCAACATATTTACTTTATTTCTTCCTAAGCTCCAAAAAGGGGGTCAAGTTCATAACCACAAGAAGATGTCTTTCGATTTACCCATTGGTCTTCCTTTCTTGTACTGACACTCTTCCTTCCCTGCACATTACCAATGAAACTATAAGCAACAATCAAATATCACATAAATCTAATAGCTGAAATAAGATTTAATTGTACAATAATTTCATTTACACTTTCAACTCATATTCATAATTTACGTGTCATAACTCCTTCATGGTAATGTCAATAAAATATCAAAAATATTATCACATAATCACACTATTTATCATCTACAATACTTCTTACCTTCTATTTGGGAAAACATAAAACATATTAGGATTTTACTAATCACATGAAAAGAGGGGTCTTACACTACCAAAGTACACTCATAAATTTACAATCATAACAATATTTCCCATACAATACCAACAAGAATTCACTTAAATCAACAATCATAAAAATACACGTTTAAATAACTAAAGATGTCTTTCAACATAACAGTATTTTCTCATAAAACAGGAACCAAAGTCCATATATACCTCATATACTTAATCTTTTAACTATTCATATAAGTTCTAAACAATATAATTTTTATGAACCTTATCTATTCCTTGCAATCTGGACAACAAACAACATTCCCCATTCACCATTTAAGGAAATGGAATACAAGAACTTTTAAATAACATTCTACCCATTATAACCACATTGTAATAAAATAATCCTTTTCTTTACACATTTAATATCATCAATTTTGTTCTAATTATAATCCATATAAATTAACCACGTACATAATCCTGACATTTAACAAATACTTTACAAGAACTTTAATATTCCATCAAATCAAATAGGTCGTTGTAAACACATTAACCATATTCATTTCAATTACAACCCTAACCCTTAACAAATATTTAATCATTGCACTAACCTTAATTTCCAAAATACAATAGCACTAATTTTAAAATCAAAAACTTACATACACCTTCCAACTCAAACACAATTATAACTAAACTATTGTTAGGATTTTCTAAATCCAATTCACCCAATAACACCTCGTTTGGAAATACTCAAAAGTAAATAAAATCGTATTGGCAACATTAAGAAATTAACACTAATCATTTACTTCCGTTTTCTCATTCATACAAAATAATCGAATCAACTTGCTAGATAAAATCATTTGATTAAAATAAATCAATCTTTGTTTCAACTACGCTAAAAATAATCAACTTAAATTTTATCCTTATTTGAATACACCTATATATTAAATATATACATTATATATATATATGCAATATATGCACACTTTATATATACATATATATATATATATATATATATATTTAATTATATAACTATTATTTAAATAATCCATTTAAACTCAACTAATTAAATTATTTAAAAATACTTCATGCATATATACATTATATATATAGGCAATATATACACACTAGATATATATACATAATATATACATAAATTATATATATAAATAATTAATTATAAAAAAAAAAATTAATATTAAAATAATATATATATTATAATAATAAAATAATATATAGAAAAACAATTTTAATTTTAATTTTTTTAAATAAAGCAACCATTATGTGGCCTGCAAGCCCCTCCCAAAAGGGAGAGGCAGGCTACCACACAACCCCCATATGGGGTGTGTGTGAGAAGAGCGCTACTTCCAAGCAACTTCCAATGCCGCTTATGGGCGTTGTGGGAGCGGGCTACGGCCCCTCCCCCCCTCTATATAAAAAATAAAACTTTATTTTTGAAAATAATTTTTATAACAAAAACAAACTTCCACTAAAATACAATTTAAAAAAAAATAGGGTAGGCCCTGTAGAGGAAAAATTTCCTGTGTAAATTTTTTTTGAAATCAAAATTTTATTTTTCCAGAATAATAAAAAACCAGTATATTTATAAAATATACTTGTATGTCCATATATAAATATATAACTAAAATCTCCATTTTCAGCCAAACTGTGCACTTGCACAACAAAATTTTGCAACAAAAATCAATTTGTCAACACAACTTCTGGGTTAAGTTTTCAGTTTGAAATGAAAATTTAGTTTGGTTTTCTTTCAATTTTTCTATTGTGTGATTCTTGTTTTGTTTTCTTTCCTCTAATTTCAATAGAAGTTTGCAAGTTTAGAAACAAATTTACATGGGTTTTCATTGAAATGCAAACATCTTATAAAAAATTTCCAATAGCATAATGAAATTTGAAACTCTTTCAAAATGAAAAAAAACAAATCAAAAGAAGAACTTGGTTTTTTTCTCTAAAGCTTGAAGGATTCAAATGGTGCTTCCAAATATTTTTCCAGTGCACCCAAGAAATTTCAACCTTCTTCTTCAAATCCAAGCAAAGCCACAACAAAAACTCTCCACCAAATTGAAAATTGAAAAATATATGAAATTGAATTTGCTCAAATAGAGTTTTCCCCAAATTTAGTCAAACCCCTAAAATATCCCATCCACCAAATTTAATGCAATTTTGGGGATATTTTCATTTATTTTAAATTTAAAACAAATTTACTTTCCAATTGAAATTTCATGCATTTCAAAATTTCTTTTAAACAAAAGAATTCAAATTTTGTAAAGAATTTATTTTATCTATAATTTTCAAAAAGTGAAATTTAAAACACATTTTCATTTTTATTTTAATTTAACTCTAAATATCCAAACATGATTTCCATTTTTATTTTAATTTTAATCTTAATATCCAATAATGCCAAAACAACTAACTTTATTTAATTTATCACATTAACTTAATTAATCAATAAACTAAATCTAATTTTATTAATTAAATCAAATTAATCAATAAAATAAATAACATTTCAACATTGCAACTAGATATATTTAATCATCATTTTAACTACACCCGCCATTTAATAACCTTTATAATATGAAATTAAATAAATAACCAAGGAGGAATGAACCATATCAAAACAACTAAACCCGACAACAACCCGACAAAACACTATGACTAGGGTGATGACTTGGCATGGAAAATCTAATTACTATCTCCCAATCGATTACTGTTGGTCAATGGACACGCTCAAACCTATGAAATCAGGTGGAGTCAATGTCCTATACCTATCAACCTGCGAACAAAGAGTATATCGAACATGCATATATATATGATAATAAACACACCATGAAGAGGAAATTGTGGAATCATAGGGCACTCGCAAGTGAGTGATGCGATCTCATCCCCTTCACCAATACACTCATCATAGATTGACAGTTCCATCATAAACAAATATCTCATGCAATAATGTGTTACAATAACTAATCATCATTACACCAAATTAAAACATGTCAAATAAAGCATCAGATAAGATACATCACATCACACAAATAGACTATCACTCTATACATAGCTAATAAAATAACACACACATGAGAGTATCTTGAGAACCAAAAAGCACATCCAAGCAAACAAGGACATATTGTCCAACCAAAAAAGAAAACAGAGGGTATTAATAATCATTGCATTTTCCTCCCTAAGTTGAACTTATAGGTGTTAGTGTACTCACTCAATTATTACACTAGCATAAGTTAACTTAGGTCTTGTATAATTTAGTCCTAGGTTGCATTTTACTAAATCATTTAATAATGGGGTAATGTCCCCTTCCATGTTTGTAGGGATAAGATTCCTTCTAGAAGATGAGTTGTCCTTCTAGAACTTATCTCTATCTAGTTAGTTAGGGTTCACATGTTCACATGTTGTTAGATCATGACACATGGCAACATCATCTTGCATCTTGCATCTCCCTCATGCCTATATATTCAGGGCATTTGTACATTTGTAATCGTCTCATAGAGTAGATCAATAGAATCTCTATTATGCATGCCTAGTTGCAACACTTCATGTGTGGTTGATTATCTTTCCTAGCAAAGGTCCTCCATTGAATATTGTAGCTTCAAGGACCCTCTGCATCCATAATCTCAACAAAAGTTAGTATTATAAAGTTTAATATTTTGAATCTAGTTTCCAAGTGTGTAATTTATTCTAAAACACATATTATACAAACCAAATTGAATAGGAATGCATAAAAAATTCTTTCTAAAAGTCACCTTTTTAACATACCATGCATGACTACGAACACCATAATTTGACCTAAATAAAAGTATTTTCTTAATTCCTTTTGGGGAAAGATATGTGACAACCTAGAGATTGATGAGGATACTTTTTTCTTGATTTTTTATTGGCCCTAATTGTTGTTTTTAAAAATGAACATGTACAGACAACATAATTTGACCTAAACTAATCATTTTTTGAATTTTATTTATCATGTAGGCAATTATCAAAAGATTGAAATCATAATTTTTTTTTACAAAAAGATTAATAGATTAAAAAATATTATAAAACAAAAAAGTAGTGTCAAGTTTATGGACCTATTTGCTTAGAAATTAATTAAAAAATAGAAAAATAATCAAATCTTCATAAAATTAGATGTTTCATTAGTGATTAATATTTTCAAATAGAAAGATGATCAGGATCCATTTCTCATCAATGTTTTATTTTTTTCATTTTGATGATACTTTATGGATGATTATGAAATTTTAAAATATTTGAATATCTTTGAAATATGTCCACAATAAAACTTAAAAAATTATCTTTAACAATTTTTATATAATTTCTCATTAATTCATTATAGAAAATAATAACATATTACACAATTTTTTAATTTTAAATTATTTTTTACTGGTAACAATATTTTTTCGATGAACTAACTATTCTTGCAATTCAAAAATTATAGTTCCCTACTAGTAAATAATTTGGGTGGTGATATAATTTTTACTTATTTTATTATTATAATTTTTTGAGAGAAGGATATTGAAAATAGGTATAGGAAATAAAATGTATAATAAATATTCAGTTAAAAAATCATGATTTGGGACCATGTTAAAGAATTAAGATTTTGAACTCAAACTATTTTTATTTTCATGGAGAAAAATAAATCAAATATGGAGAAATTATAAATTTACTAAAAATATAAAAAATAACTTTTCTCAAACATAAATTTACCTAAGAATGAAACCAATTTAAAGCATTGTCAATTTTTTAGGGACAAGTAATTAATTTAAATATTATATGGTATATATTCTAATTACATAAATATTGTTTTCAATATACATTTATGTTACAAATTTTATAAGAATATATAATCATTTTAACATTATTTTAGATTAATTCATATTTTTTTAATAAAATAAATTTTATGAAACAATCTCTCACAAAGATAAATAGATGTGTTAAATATAGTCAATAAATCTAAAAAATATTCACTTTATTTTCAAATAAATCAACTTTATTTTCTCAAATGTAGAATAAACCTCCTTTATAGACACTATTGTTGATAACTTGAAAAAACCTCAAAGTACTTGTATTAAATAGTATGGTGTAAAATTCCATTATTCATCCATTAAATGAAACTATGGCATAGAATAGGGGAAGGAATTTATTTAAAATATATTTCTATAAAATATTATAGTCTTTAGATATATCAATTCTTAAATCACATTAGTTCTTAAGTTATGTCTCATGACCTACAAAAATTATTTTATTATCTTTTGCTTATGTAAGATACTTATTACATTATTGTATTCCTCGCCAACTTATGTTTTTTGCATAGCACAGTTGATAGTGCACAAAGATTTGATTTTCCACTATAAAACATTAAAATATTTTAGAATACATCAACAATTACATCCAATATCCTTCATCAAGCCTTTTAATGTAATTAAAGAATTTAATAAATCACACGTGCATTTAATTTTTAAATTACATCTATTGGAGTAATTACGATAATCACTTAATAATTAATTAATTTTTAGGTCCCTTATTACTTTAATGTAAACTTAATCTAATCTTAGGAGTGTTCTTTATTATTAGATTGAGTTATTTATTGTTTAAG